>JARKHS020025708.1:0-128267 GCA_030143305.2 Amblyomma americanum | reverse complement strand
ACTACTGCTGTACACAAGAACGTCATTCCTGATTGGCGGTACATTTGACCACGTTCAAAATTATTCACTGCGGATTTATTATAAGTTGATGTAGTTCTAGGCAAGTTATTTTCTGTGAGATAAACGTCGCACACCGATTCATAAATGCCAGTCCCGAGGAGTCGCTATTTAGACGTGTACATACTATATATCTTCTCCATGATTCCCGGCTCTAAAAATCACTAAATCTCGAGGTTAGGTTCAGCGGCCTCGTAGAGTTCATTTTTTCTGGACTCCTGTCGGAATGTTTTAATTGTAAGCGTGTTTGTACCGGCATTGTCACATTCCTTGGCATGTGCGCACAGAAGAATGCAATACATTTAATTCTGACTTTTAAAGCGGCAATCCATTTCAACAACTTTTTGTATTTCAAAGCAGAGCCAAAAATCACATCAATCAGTTTCGGGCTGTTGAGTGTTCCTTTTGAAGGAAGCGGCATCCAACTGAATACAAGACGAATGAAGCCTTCTAGCAAAAGGACTTTATGATCGCATTTCTGTAGGAGAACGATCATGCTGAGAAAAATTTTCCATCAGCTTCATCGCCATACAAGGATGCCAAACAGCAAGAGTATTGAGCCATCACAGAAATAAATTTACGCCCTTCAGATAACTAGGTTTATCTAGGAAACTGCTTATTAAGGCGGATACTCCAGTTAGTAGGTATGCATTCGAAATCGTATTTGCTAGCGCTTATTTGGACACAAGGGACAAAAGAACGTCTGATCTGTGATTGTTTTCTTTTGTCTCTTCTGTCCAAGTAAGCGATAACAAGTTGTTTCTAGGAAACTGCAGAGTTGAGCTATTATGTTAAAGCATGATTGCATGACACTCCTGCTATTGGAGGATGAAACCAAACAGCTCCCATGTGAGGTCACAATGGATCATTAAAGGTATATGGCATAGTCATTCGAGCTGAAAGGAGCGAGCCGCGAGATATCGGTAAGTAGCTAAAAGATGCTATTTCCGAACCTTTATTCAAAGCCACTCTGCAGTAGCTCCCTCTTACGCTGCTGTATACTTAGCCTTGAACGACTTTGCGATGGTGTGTTATGCGCGCAACATTATTTAGGTTCAAATGCACTTGTGGCTAGTCGGCTTAATTACTCTGCTTAAAAATTTTCGAATATGTTCCCACTGGTTTCTCTCGATAACATATATATTTAATTCACCATAACTGCAATGCAGTGAAATAGAAAACATAACCGGACCGTGGTATGTGTAACGCGTGCCTTGAAAAGAGAGAAAAATAACAAATTAGTTACATGCAAAACATACTACCCCCCTGAGGGCATTCAAGCATGTTTTACTAACCTTCCGTGCTGTGTGCAGACCGGCGTGAGTATGGAGAGTCAAGCTGACTGGCAAGACTTACAATGATCCTTGACTTGAAGCAAGCCAGTGTTCTGTGAGCCAGAATTTGCGCCAGAAATCGGCCCAAAATGTCTCAATAGTATTTATTTGATACGATACCGTAACGTTGAAATATGAAGCTGCCGTATACCCCTAATGCGAACCCTCGACAGCCCATAACCTCGGGACGCTGGGCATAATCGGATAGTCACACCCCGCAAACATGGATTCGAGAGAGGACGAGCGATTTTGAAACGTTGGTCGCCAAAGCCCTGCACGACAAGATGCCGTAGATACCATGGTCGAAATGTTCGAAATGCCAATATTTAGGACAAAAGAGTTGCGCGGAATATTCAGCCGTGCAAGGGGGTTGTGGGGATTCAGGGCTGAGCGAAGGCTACGGGAGGATTTTGGCGTTCGCTGGGGCATACCTGATCACGTAAAAAAAAAAAAACTGGCGGTGGTTTAGCTCTGGTTAACCCTGGAGTGACGCGATAGCTACAGCTGGCCGAATGGAACTTGGTCACGTGACCAACCACGTGACAAACCACGTGTTCAGCCACAGCGCCGCGCCGTCGGCAGATGCTCCGCACCACGTGACCAACCACGTGACCAATCACGTGACAGCGTGCGTGGCGGACCCGCCACGCTGAAGGCTCGAAATGCTACCGTAATGTAGGTATCGCTACAAACCTTAATGCGGCATGGCGCCTTACTATGCGCAAAAGCTGCACGCGCTGAACGAATACACACACAAATTCGCGTAGTGACACAAAATACATGTTGTAACAAGCACTGAACGTTTGTATGCTTGCCGTTGGGAAGGCTCAGTGATTGGGAGAAATTTCGGTATGTCAGTCGCACGAGCGCGTTTCGCAGAAGCTGTCCCTGCAATTTCTGTTGTAGGTGGTAACCGGGCTGCGAGTTTTATAACATGAGGAACCTTGAACACTTGGACAAGGCACGTCTCTAGGGAAAGCGAATTATGTAGTTTTTCGTGAATCCGGCTTTTCTTCGCACAACAATTTTTTTCTTCTCTCGTTATATTATGACCATATTAGCCTTTTATATTTCCTGCGATGATCCTCAGTAACACCCCTGCTTTGCAAACTACGTTGCCAGTATCGCAAATAAAAAAGCGAAGCGTGTTACCACGCGAGGCTGAAAATACCGGCGAGCAGATAAGCTGCGGGTCTTGGCACTAGCGGCCCTTCTCTAAAGCCATCATTTGTACTTAATGGAAGGCTACCGACATCAGAACACATTTTGCAATTGAAACAACCAGATGAATGTACACGACACTGCTAGGGATGAAGTGCAAAATAAAGTCATTGAAAATGGCGTAAAGAAGGATCATAATATCCACAAATATTTGATTAAATTTCTCACGGATCTTACATGTGTTCTAATAATCTTCTGTACACGCATCCCGCTTCGTCATGCCTGCTTTCTCCCCGGACGACTGTTGACGCTGAGCGCACGGTTGTTGAGAGTCATCAAGTTGGCCTAAGAGATCCGCGTAAAATATTGCTTCGTTAGTTTAGAGACTGCCACCGCCACCTGACGCTACTGACTCCAAAGGATGTGTATCATGCATTGAGCGCGTAAGCGATGCGCCACTGCCATGCGATGGCAGGTGCTACCAGAGGTGGGGCTTGTGGGATCCAGGTTACTCTTTCCGAGCAACCTCTAGCCACCAATCATTAATTTAACGGTCGCCTGCCACGGTGCGCAGTTTACTCACAATCCGCTGGGCAGGCTGTGATGGCGCCGCAAGGTCACGTGTTCCAGGGGACCCGCCTGCCTCGATTCTCTGGACATTTTTCGTGGATTTTTCACTCATGGTCAACGACGCCGACGCTGACGCCGGGTTTTCTGCGACACGAACTCCTTACCTCTACCGCGTTAAAAAAAAAAGCTGTCCGAAGATGGGAAAACACGGCCGGGGCGTCTATTTGAGAGGTTTATTGACGGGGCTGGAGAACTCAACCCGGCCAGGCCGACCAGCTACTTTTTCCTGTACGCTTCTGATTTCCTCCGGTTCGTCGTCGACTCAAAGCACGTTACAATATTTTCATAACAGCATCTTACAACTTTTCAATATTCAAAATTTTTCTCCGAAAATATTGCTACGATCGTCATGATTGGTGGTACTTTTGACAACATAAAAATTATTCACTTTGAAATTGCTTTAAGTTTATGTAGTTCTAAGCAAAGTATTTTCCTTGAGAAATACGTCGCACACCGATTTCTAACTGCCAGTCCTGAGGAGTCGCTCTTTAGACGTGTACGTAGTATACATCTACACCATGAATCGCGCCTATAGAAATTGCTAAATCTCGAGCCTAGAGCTCAAGCGGCCTCGTAGTGTTCATTTTTTTGTCCTGCTGCCGGAATGCAAGATTTGTAAGCGTGTTTGGACCGGTATTGTCACATTCCTTGGCATGAGCGCACAGAAGAATAGAATACTCTTTAATTCTGACTTTTAAAGCGGCATTCCATTTCAACAACCTTTGATATTTTAAAGCAGAGCTAGAAATTACAAATTAGTTTCGCACTGCTTTGCGTTCCTTCTGAAAAGGCTAGAGAGGTGGCTAAGG
This sequence comes from Amblyomma americanum, assembly GCA_030143305.2. Taxonomy (NCBI): domain Eukaryota; kingdom Metazoa; phylum Arthropoda; class Arachnida; order Ixodida; family Ixodidae; genus Amblyomma; species Amblyomma americanum. Next base: position 124,276 of record JARKHS020025708.1, on the reverse strand, counting down.
AAGAGACATTCGACTGAATACAAGACCAATGAAGACTTTAAGCACAAGCGCTTTACATTCGCATTTTTGTAGCAGAAAAATAATACATTTGTTGCCTTGTTATGGTGTAGGCAGCTCAACATCTTCTATCACGTTTATATAGTGGGTTCTGAGGCATAGTGTGTGAGACAAGTGGTCAGTGGGTGCTTACGTGTATTTACAACCTAATCGTAAGTACAACATAAGCACGCGACGTGATTATAAAAGAAAATGGAGCAGGCAGAAGCGGCCCAAAGTTGTATTACAGTGCGCCGCGGCGGTTGGTTGCGCATTGGATCGCTGAAGCATGTGCATCATATCTTCAAAGAAATCTCTGATATACGCTCTATCGCTGAGCGCTTGCTTACCCACCGGCTTCCCCTATGCTTGCACCACGGTGGTCCTGGGCACCCGCTGTGGCATAATAACGAAGTATTCGCACTTATTAACGCAGCACGCTACTTCCACCCGGTAATCACAGTCATCAAAGCAGTCGTGTCGGCAGCTGCACTTGCTTTGCCTCTGACCATTGCCGCGTTGTCACAAACTGCGTGCAGCAAACTCATACACCAGGCACGATTGAAATTACAGGGCGAAATCACGAGGAAACTGTATATTCTGTTACCAAAGATACCACAAGAAGGAGTAGCGGTCATCACTTTAACATCGACCTCACTTTCAATGCTTTCAGTGTAAACATCACACACGCATGTACCTACTGAGGCTACAGGCGTAAAGTGTGCAAATAATCTAGCGTAAACCAAATACTTTGGTAGGTTTAACGTCGCATGCATGCTTATTTCGTAGCGACAGGCGCTGTGTCGAGGGGCCTTGCCTTTCAGTTTTAGAACGTTGTGTACGATGTTGTGGGGCAGGGGCTCACTCGAACCCGGGCTCCGTTGGGTGGGTAGCGTGTCCGAGCCTTCGGACTGAGGAAACATGGAACTTAAACTTTGGCAAACAAAAATAAGCGGATTTATTGGCACTTTGGTGAAGTTTTTAACACGATTAAGAAAGAAAGCAAACAGTCAATATTCAAGAGGCCATGCGTCGAGCGGCTGGACGTGCCTTGACGCCAGGGCCCATATCTCCCCAAGCATTGAGCTTCCCCTGGTTGAGAGCTTCGTACTTTGTTATTCGTGGCTCAGTTGTCTTTTAGCATTTGATTTCTTGCCGACAGAACGCTTTTCTACAATTTTCGACCGTACTGTCACAACTACCAACCGCACTTCAAACTTCCGAATGCAATGCCTTAAGAACATTCGTACTCTCTCGCGATTAAAATAGCTACATGCGCATGGTCTACTGTTATTCCGTAATTTTTTTACCTCGCCCAAGCATGTAGGGGAAAGCTGATGAATGTTTCACGCCGAATGCAGACCCCACGAAGGCTAACAGCCCTGACACTTATAGTAAGCGCCGAAGTTCTCTCTCCTGTGCCGTGCAGAAGCAGGGCCGTCAAATAGCTTTGGAAGGTCACGGTGGTGTATCTGGCATTGGAGACGAGACCACAGATTGAAGCCCTTGTCAGCGTTCCGTTTCTAAGGCCGTCAGAAACCACGGCCAGCGTTTAACTGTGGTGGGCAGTGTGAGCTTGATAGCCGAGGACATTCAATTAGTCAAACAACAAGTGCTCGACCTTTACGGAGGACAGAGGAGCAGTGTGCTTTTTTTCAATTCTTTAAACATCTCATGCTGTCGTCGCTCCCTATCTAAATGTCATGAGCTCCTGCTCACCCTCAAACTCAATTCCCTACATCCCACCCTACCCATTTTGTACCACATCCGATTAGGACACTTTCTCTGGGTCAGCTCCCTGATATTATGGCCTCAACCTCGTACCTTCTTTTTCGTTTATATTTAAACTGCGGGCTACCAAACTGAACTGTCTTCCCTTGGATCTATCCATATACTGTATTTACATGAAAGTTGGCATGTAAAGATACTTCGCAATATCTGAGACACTTTGGAAAAATGTCCTTTTTTTAAAAAAAACTAAGCGTGGTGCTTGATTTGTCAACACTTTTGCGTCCATGAGCAAATATTCAGTAATTTAGAACTACGAATGCTAAAGAGGCACTGCGATAGCAAATAAGAGTGCTGATGCGGGTGCTCCACCTAGATTTGTGAGGACCTGGGCCATAGGGCCTCGGCCCAAACACCTTCTTGTAAATAATAAATGTTTACCACCACCACCAAAACAGCGAAGATCTCAGAACCTTGCGGCCATGGGTCTAAATAACGTGTTGGAGCTAATGAGCAAGTCAAAACTTTTCTAAAAGGCGGCCTATGAAAAAAATACGTTATCGTCAGCGAGAGTGGGTGCACCATTGAATACTTATGTCTCTATAGCTGCGGCTGCTACAGCTGATGCACGGCTGAAAACAATAACATTTCATGTGAATGCCATGATGGGAGCGAAATTCCGCTGCTGTGCGTAAACATGTTTCTGCGCCAGCAGCGATAAATCATTTTGCAGCGTTTAATGGCACGCACTAACATATCGGCTCATGTGTGGAATACATCATAATCTTAAGCCGCAGCGCCAGACACAAGAGACAGATTGTTATGAGAGAAACAACATGCAACGAAGACATAAGCTCCTTCTTATGCGAACTTGCTGACGCAAAAGGAGTGCGAGCTCATCAATTCAGTGGTCGTAGATAATTGAAGCAGGGAAGGCGAAGCACGACGCAAGCGCAAAAATCTGCGAAAGCCCGCAAAAGAAACACAAGTTTAATATCTCGCATCAAGGAGTGGAAGGCCATTGAGTGCACCACAGCAAAGTCACAAAAAACGCGCCGGCTCAAGATCTCTCTCGTAGAAATTCGCGGCAGTTTTATACGCGCAAGCTATTCCAGTCTTAGCAACCTCTTAAATTTCAGGGCATTGCAGCGCAAGGGCGTAAGGAGTGCCGGGTATTTTATCATATATCCTCGTAGAACTTGCGAGGGTCATGAGCCTCAGTGCTTCGGTCTACAATTTTCTACACTGGCAGCGCTGATGGCGAAAACTTTGGGAACTTTTGAGGATGAGAGCATAAAGTATATTGACTCAGAAAGTTTAATAAACTAGAGAACAAAAATCTTCTTGTGAGGTTTAGAAAGGTTTTAAAAATAGCTGCGCTAATGAAGTTCTTCTACAGAGGCCCCAGTAGAATTTTTTTAAGCTGTGAACAAAAACACACAGGACGGCTAGCAGCTGTGACTCGAATTTCAGCGCCAGCAATGCAGATAGACATTTCTAAATTTTCGCGCCTACGTTGTTTGTTATGGACGTTGGCTGCGCACACTAAACATGAACACCCCTTGTGGCAAAAAATGATTGAGCACTCTGTTCGTCTCATTCTTCATTCTTTGTCCTGCTGTGTGTGTCTTGGATTGCACTCTTAACTTCATGATGCTTTATAACCAAATAGCCCGCCATAGCATCTTACGGAAAATTATTGTCCCCTTTCTAGAGGTGTTAATCTTTCCTCTGTTATCCCTTTTATTCCGCGTCAGATTTGCCCTTCTGAAAGTACGCACTGTGTGCTGTGGAAGATGGAAGCAGAATCCCGCATGCAAGAAGATTTAAACCATGATAGCGGAAGTCTTCGAGATAGCATTTTCAGGAGGTTAAAGCATCAGTGAAAATATTCTCCACTTGTTAACCGCAAGAACCTTGCATGCTCTGAGGCGGGAATCTGCTGCTGTTGCCAACGCAAGCTATTTGGTATATTCAGATGTGGAAATTTACCTCGCGCCTTGAGGGGCACGTCAAGTCTCATTTAGGAAGCGTGCTAGAAGGCCGTTCACTCCGGAAAGGGCAGCGGACGTTGAGTGTGCACGCACTATCGAATAAACAAGCCTCTACGACGCGTGAGAAGCCTTTTCTGCCCATACGCGTCAGGTTCTCTGTGGTCAACTTGTGTCCGCGCGCTAGTCTTACTTTCATTTTTACAAGTCTGGACTGAGGCTACTGGAAACAAAGAACTTACTAGACACATGTAGCATACCATGTACCTTTCTACGGTTACCGTTAGCGGAGTACCGCGGAGACCACTGCGCATGCGCGACTTTTACCGTAGGTGACCGCAGTACATGACGCTCACTTTACCCTCATACCATAATTTCCGACGGCTTATGCCTTCATTCGAGCAGAAATACGCACTTTCTCGCCTCTCACTCGCTTCGCAATGTTTTCCGAATGTTTTCGGTAAGCAGTGACCTATTATCGTATTGGAGCCTTTCATGCTACTACAAACATTCACACACATAAACACACGAAATAAAAACTTAAGTAGCAATTTTGGATCCTGAAGTGCACCCCAGGCTGCTTAGAAAGAACGGCTAAGTGCGCCCGCGTTTCTATTCATTTTGCCCTTGTGCTTTATGTCGAAATGATACTGCTGCAGAATCAAGTTGCACCGCAGGAGCCGATTGTTCTTTGGTGTCGTGGTATGCAGCCAGGCAAGGCGACAATGGTCCATCTCTACGATGAATTTGTAGTTTGTGGATAGCCCGAACAATGAAAGCTTACTGTTTTTACGATGCGCAGTGCTCCATCTCTCGAGAGCTCAGTTTTGCGGCTCAGGTAGAGCACGGCATGTTCGTTGCCGCCGTTGCCGTTGCACCAAAGAGGAATCTCAACTAATCTTTTTACCGAGGGAACTCTACCTAGACGTTCCGGGCATTCTTAGAAACCTTGAATTATTGCCCGTTGCCCCAATTAATTCGAATTAAACGTCCCGGCTCCCGCCTTTTTTTAATTCAACGCGTTAGGTAGGAGGAGCCAACCGACGAGTCAACCAGTCCCGTTGCGGCTTGTTGCTCTGCCATCGGTGGAGTGATACGTCAATCCACGTGTATTTTTATTTCCGTTGGCCTAATTTGAGGCTATATTGTCTGTGACTGAAACTGTTTATTCACTTAAACCTAAAAACTAAATAAAAGCGAAAGCGAAGCCGCCACTGCACTGCCTGAAAGGCACTCCACGCTTTGGTTCACTCCGCCTACCTACCGCGTTGAGTTCAAGAAAAGGCGGGAGCCCGGACGTTTAATCCGGTTTAATTAGGAAAATCGGCCGCACAGGATAATAGTTCAAAGTTTCTAAGAATGTCCGGAACGTGTAGATAGTGTTCCAGCGGTAAAAAGACGAGTTTATATTTCTTTTTAGTGCACCTTAAGGTGGTTGGGCTTGTATTGACATCCATCAATGTGATATCAATGAAAGTAGGGATGTCGCCGCACCAAGGACATGCGTCTACGTTTAGTGTTGGCTGAAAGCGATGGAGGTGGTGAAAATTATGGAATGGTAGGTCTGCAATCGTCTGCAATCGGTCTGCAATGTTAGGAGCCCTCAAGGAAAAGGTGTCTGGGGGGGGGGGGGGGGGGGAGTATAGGCCTCTGTATAGAGGCAAGGTTTTTGATCGCGCGCCGTAAGGGTAGATAGGAAGAAAAGAACTGAGGGAGAGAATGCCCTGCTCGGTAAGTATGATCGCGAGCTTTAGTTTAAACCCTGGAGTTTCTAGCCAATGCCGCACAGCTGGGGACCAAAGTAATGAAACATTGACATGGTCTTGTTGGAGAATGTACCTGAGGATGTGGAGAGGTTGCCTTGAGACGCGACCGCTTGTGTAAGCTCGGCAGGCGGCCTCTGAGTCGGTGACGGTATGTGAGCTCCGAGAAGGGTCGTCACTCAGTTTAATGGCAAGGGCAATAGCAATCGCCCCATCGGCGGTGGAGTATGGTGCCTGGAGGAAAGCGGCCAGGTTTGAAATGTTGGTGCCTACTGTGAGTGGGTATAAAAGCAAATATCCGCATAGATGGCTATGGTTTTGATGTCCTCTTCATACTGTTTGGAAAAATGTCGAATGGGGGCCTGTCTTCTGGCCGTTTGCAGTTCGTGGTGCAAGTGGCATTGGATAGAGTCATGGTGGAGAGAGGCGGGGAGTACGTCCGTGAAAGCAAAGGTCTAGGAGGCGTGGGGTTGCGAATGTGGCGAAGGTAACTGCTGAAGTCGTAGCAGACGAGTGCGTTGGGAGGCGAGGACCGCGTCACGGGGTTATCACCAGGGGGAGAAGGCGGGCCATGGACGTACCCAATAAAAAGCCTTGAGCAGTCTTGTAGGGAGTGCGGATTAGGAGGTCGGCCCGATTCAAGGTAGTGCTTGTAAGTTGGCGATATGAGAGGTCACATTGCATGTGTCTGATGGCGAGGACCGTGGCTAAACGAGTGGTGTATTTCTCACGCACGCCCTTGAGGTGCCCTGCTATGCGGCGAATCATGCACTCAGTGTTAAGGATGGATGATCGAAGTGCAGTGATGGTGTGGGTAGCTGTGTCGTCGTGCTGGATCCAGAGGAAAAGGACTCGCCCAAGCGGGCCCTCCTGGGTGAGACGTTTGCTAATTTGTAGGCAGACAGAGCCGGGTAACTTGTACAGGTTTCAGTGCATCCAAAGACCTTCAAATTTCTTAGTTGAGAAAACTCCGCTTCAAAAGTGACAAGCTTCTGTAGCCACGATTCGTGTGCTTATGGTTGGCGGCGCCGTCTGGAAGCAGCCGATAAAAGCTGTGGCAGTATGCCATCATTATCTTCTGAAAAGCGCTTCTTTTTTGCTTCTTTTACATCTTCGTTTATTTCTCGGGCTGTTACATCTATGAATTTTTATTAACGCATTTGTTTCATTTTTTTCCAGGCTGTTGTGTATACATATATCTAAAAACAATAGAAATGAAGTCTTGTGTGAACTTACGTTTGAGCAATCGATCTAAATTGGCAAGAAAGGTTTCGCGCAGCAGGGGCGCAACGCTGGAGCCAATAAAGATTTCTTTCCTGAGAATATCGATAGGACTATTTTGTCGCTATTTTCTTTGCATCCACAAACAAACCTCCACAACAGGAGTCGAAATTTAGGAGTATCAACGGAAAATCGCGGAAGTAGCACTTCGATCCATACCACGTTCAGCTGCATCAAATAATAAGACCACGAGTGTTTAAAAGCAGGACCTACTTTGCAAGTTTCATTCTTACACAAATGCAAGACGACCCAGATTTCCTATGCAATGTGATTAGGACTGACAGCACTAAGTTTTTGCTAAAAGATAAGGTGAACGGGTACAGTGTTCAGTCACATCCTCACTGGATTTTGCAAGGATAGCACCAGTACCAATGGTCGTTTCGTTCTTGAAGTGGAGTTTCCAGTTAGTTATCACAGGCCTTTGCTTCTTGACCAGACGCCAAGAGCTAAGCAGTCATACTGACTGTACCGGCTGACGACTTCCTTTCAAATTACCACTATTTAGACTCACAGATGTATGATTTTACTACACAAGTTGCGGGGCTTGTTGGCTGACAGTGGCGGCAATCAAAAGCGGTTCGGCGCAAATCCATATCACGAAATATAAAACACAGATAGAAAAATGACCGCTGACTCCATCCACACTTATAACACTTCCATTTACTCGCCGAGTGTCGCTCATGCGAAAACTGGTCATCCGAGCCTCTGCTTTATGTTATCAAAATTCTTTCTAGGAACAAACATGGTTTACGCAACAGGTATACCAAAGGCATTCTTTACAACGACGAGAGGCAGCTCATGCATCAGTGACGATCGAGTCTCCTAGTAGTCAGGCACCGAAAACAAGTAGTTCCTGGAAATAGAGATAATGAATCAGGTCGTGCTGCTCATTGCAAATGGTTTTTGTTTGCTTTCTCCGTTCGTTGTTGCGTTCAAGCACGCGGTCTTCGTTCTAATGAAAAAACAATGTGTTATTCCCCTTAGTACTTTGGACAACAACGACTAATTCTTCATCGCTTATTTAGCAGAACCTTTTCTCGCAGAACAATCGCACGCTGGGATAAAACGAAATGCGATATCCTGCGTTAATTTCTGAATTTAAAAGAAGGGCTGCTTTCCTGTTCAGCAATTACGCTGGGAATAACCTTGCATATTGTGTGGAGAGTGAAGAAACACCAAGGCTAAACCATGTTAAGGCAGGCTTTAATCGAAGGAGGGGCACTGACATACGAGTAGCCACTGAAAAAAAAACGGTTCTTCTTCTTCTGGACCCCAGCAAATATGGCACATACCCATTTGTAAGCGGCTTGGGAACTGGTGCAGATGGTCGTCCCGTCGGTGTGTCGGGTTTCATGGTGGAAGGCTAGAGCTAAGGCAACGCGTGCGCTACCCTGGTTCCCGGGTGCGCCGGACGCCACTGTCGCGATTGATGCCATAGGAGGCCGTCGTGAACATTGCAGTCCCGCTACCACTACAGAGCGCCGCGTGCGTCGGCCAAACATCCTGGCGGTCTTCGAATTAATGTGTGAGGTGTAGCGCGCGGGCTGCTATTCTCCCCTTGATGAGTTCGGGATTAATGTTGCGTGGCAGGGGCTGCAGTCGAAGCTGTTCGGATGTACGAGTGAGAACACGTCTTGCTGTAGTGTCCGGCATCCCATTCGGGATGTGGTGTCCAAGCTGGCGGAGCACCCTGCGGCCGTCGGGTGTGGTGCGGAGGCGATGGTGCTTGTGCGCCTCGGTGCGCCCCGACATAGTTGTGTATCCCCCGGGGGAGGAGCGAATGCGCTGGGCGGTGTTGAGCCTCTTCGCTTCGGAGTGACCCCATCGGTGTTACTGCATTTTCCGGTACATCGACAGGCTATAAATTGGGTACAGTGCTTTCGCTTCTCGTTATCTTGCCTATAAGAAATTAGACGGACGATAAATTTATCCTGTTCTTAATTTCGTTAGAGGATTCGGTAGCTGCGAGGCCTAAGGAGTAAGTAGGATGGAAAGTTGGGCTAGTTGGGTTACGTTCATTTTAAAGAAAAATACAGCGCGAACGGAGACAACGGACGAAGAGGTGCACAAAACAAAATTCTGTCGCATATCCAAAAATGCTTGATTCTATTCCTGGTAATTCATATTTGTTTATTCAATTTGGATTTTCCATTTTTATCTTGATTAAGTCTTTTCAAGTCCATTTTACCCGCACAATTACTTCACTGGCATTCTCCACTGTACCTTGGCCAATCCCCCCGCGTGTCTGCGCGCACGGCCGCCATCATTCTCGAACACTCACCTGTCCCGCAGAATCCCAAACCATTACGTAGGGCTCTGGGCACGAGGGCATCCTGCTAATCAACACTTTCAAGGGTGCGCTCGAGAAATTTCTTTCCAAGCGCCGACGGAATCCTCTCCCAACCCCAGTAGCAGCGGCGAAGACGGCATAGCCGACTGCCACGCGGTCATTACTGAATACCGCGAAAGTAGGCGCATTTACCTAGCACCCAACCACTCCCTTGACTCACGCGAGAGCGCAGTCTGGAGGCAGCTCCACACCAACTCGTACGTGTCACTCGGAATATCGAGCTGCACCCACCTTAGATCACATCGCACTCATTCCACAGCGTGCTAATCCCAGCATCCGAACTGCCCTACGTTTATCTTTAGCTTTGGGCCTGCCCGCCACAACGGGCCGTCGGCCCCATCCTCAACCCGCCTCGCTCTTCCTGGGAGGACACTGCTAGCCACCGTCACCATCAACCTGCGAAGAATGGCCAGATGGGGGGGGGGGGGGGGGGGGAGTCGAAGCGGTGGCGATGGTGCTCCTGTACTGCTAGGATCAATCCCGGGGTGCAAGAGCTATTTATTTTTCACAAAATAAGGTTTATCCCTCCTCCTCCTCCGCTGCAGAGTGCGCCGTCATGTTGGCTATTTATATAATTGGGCTCCGTGAGCTCTGGAAGTGTACGCTATGTGTGTGCCATCACCGCCCGGTTCCTTCAAACAATTTTGCCGCATCCTAGCAGCACACCCTTTATCGGCGTTTCCATCAATTGGGTGTGATTGAAAACGAAGGAACTCGCAATGTGAACCCCGATCACGCTCAGTACGGAAGAGTTGTTTCAGTTCGACTTAATAACACCAAAGGACGCGCACTAAAAATTATGACCGCGGTTGCAAAAAGCGATCGTCTGCACAGACTTCTCGTGAAAAGCCTTTTCGCGCCGCTGCGATATGTTCTTCACTTTGGCGTGCAATAAATCCGTCGACGACGTTTTTTCCCACAACACAAACTGTATATTCTCCGATGGGCATGCAGTTAATGTATTCTGCCATTTCTATTGCGAGGAAGGTGGTATGCATATTATAGCGGAGATGGAATAACCACATTGTGCGCAGAAAGCGCAAATTGCCAGTGAGTTGTGTCATGATAATTCTACCGGCTGCGGGGTCCTTATGCGAAGCGACATTTCGAGTGCTGCGCACAAGGCAATGAAGAGCTCTACCAAAAATTGAGACAGTTAATGCGCCTTTTCCTTTCCCTAAAACCTCAGGGAACAGTCTAATTGCCTTCAAAAGATTTAAAGTTTACAATCTTTGGCAAATAATAAATGCTTTGTAGCATGCATTAGCGCCAGGCTACCACACGCGTGGTTTTCGTTGTCGATGGAATGAATATTAGTTCATTCAGCATTTTCTTACTCTGTGGTTTGACAGCGTTGTCCTGGAAGCAAACTTTGAAAAGGAAGACTGCCTTCAGATAATGAGCCTCTTTTTCTCAGCAACTTCAGGTCCACCAAGGTGCTTTTAACACATTTATGGACACGCACTAAACGCGGTTCTGAAAGTTATCATTCACTCGCTGTAATTCACTTGCCTTTGTTGAATGGGCAAAGTGAGGCTTAATCAAGCAAAAAATATCTTTAAGCTACGCTTAACCCCATGGCCCAGTTAAAATAGCAAAATTAGACTCCACGCAAATTTTCGAACGCGTGCAATTAAGTTTAGCTTTTTTGAGATAATATTTATGCAGCTGGCTACCCAACAAGAAATACACCGCAGTTGCATTGTAAATGTTACTATACTCGTAATCAAGAAAAAGTCAACTTTACGGGTCACACAGTCACAAATATTGACTTTGTAGTGCGCAGAAGTGTGTACAATTTTGGAAATTTTGAAAACCAAATTCCAAAAGCATTGGCATTCTGGCAATTCTTATGGCATACTAATAATACATCTGGAAAAATGTAACTAGCAGCTCCGTAAAATACAAGATTACCCATATGCAATGATATAATTTGTATGTCGCTGATAACATTCCTCTTTGTTGATAGGCTCCTTACGAGTTGTTACGAATAACGAAATGATAAATCTCATTCACATGATTCTCCTCTTCTCCCCTTCTCTCCGCCTGTCCTCGTTAGGTTGTTCATGGCCTGATCGCCTGAGAAAAAAAAGTGAAAACAAAACGACAAAGAGAGTTTACTATATTATAATCAGTGCGAAAGCACGGATTATGGCTGCGTAGAAGACAACGATGAGCGGGCAGTGCAGCGAAGCGGAGCGATCGCGCTAGGCACGCTGCGGACACGCAAGAGGCAATTTTGCTCGGATCAGAACCACCGGATTAGTACTGCGTAGAAGACGACGGAGAGTGGGCAATGCTGCGGGACGGAGCACTTGCGCTAGGGTAGGTAGGTAGGTAGGTAGGCCTCACATATCGCTGGCACATACCCACTGCGGGGGAGTGGCCATGACACAGGCGGTTTATTGCTGGATACAGGAAAGTTTTGACGCGAAAAGGAGTGGTAATAGAATGTAGGCTGATAGATTGGAAGACACAAGGAGATCGAAGATTTGGAGATCGAAGACGGGACAATGGCTTAATGTGCATAATCGTATAGAATGCCCGTAATGTTTCAATGTCGTACTGACTGAGAGCGGGAAAAAGAAATCAGAGTGGGAGTCACTGCATTTCTTGAAGGAAATTTTGCACAGTAGAGCGCACACTCCTGTCCCTTCGTCCAAGCAAAGAAGCGCCAACGGAAAGAACAACCCCGGAGGACACAGGCAAGCCCAGTTGATGAAATAGAATTTGCAAAAGACGCTTCCTCAAATGAGAGAAGCGGCTGCAGAACAGCCAGAAATGATCTATTGTCTCAGGTTCGGCACGAAAAGGGCACAATGGGGATTCCGCTAGGAGAGATCTGTGACGGTTGAAATTTAGAAGGGGACCCGGCAGCGCAAATGCGTGAAAGAGACCTCTAGTCTGCGCGAGCGCCAGTCTTTGCTACTCCAAGGATGCAGAAGATGCTGATATCCGCAAGATGATGAAAGAGCCGAGGCAGCAAATTCCTGAAATATTGTTTAGCTGCGAACCCTCACAGCAGCTGAATATGCACAGGTTGGCAGGAAAGTAACAATTGGGCCGCAGAGAAAGGCCCTCGCTAAGAAATCTGCAACCTCATTTAAGTGAAAGCCCATGTGACCTGGTACCCAAAGCAACCTTACCGAATTTAGATTGAGCGTAATCAGGAACTTAAAGAGGCGTAATGCCCGAGACTCAGTGGGTGAGGATAATGAAGAGCAAATAAACAGAGAGTCCGTCATAACAACGACCTGAGGAACGGTAGTTTTAATTTTCTTAAGGCTAAGATTACTGCTAAGAATTCAGACAGATAAATTGGAGTGAAGTCAGGAAGACGGAGAGAAACAGACCAACGCAGTGAAGGCGAAAAAATTCCCACACCTGCCTTTTCGCAATCCTGCGAGGCATCGGTGGCAATAAGAACATGAGAGGGAAAGGACCTTAAGTGGCCCTGAAACAAACCCTGAAGAAGCGGAAAAGGCTGCAGCTTTGCATTCGATGGGAAAATGTCATCGAATTCCTTCTGGACAGAAGACGAGTTGTTATACATTTGGCGGACATCTGTGAAATTAATGTTTATGGGATCAAGGTGGGACTGCACGAAACATGCGGCCGTAAGGGCTATCCGAATAGTCGACAAAGAGTACGCAGTCAGCGCTTATGAAACTGCCCCAAGCGAAAGAAACATCGTGAATTACCGTAACCCCCTGGCAATAGCGGCGAAAAGAATCAAGAGCTCAGGATCGGTGATCATTGTGTTCGATGGACTTGGCGTCCCAAACTACGTCAGATGTGGACCCACACTGGTACCCTGCTACTTATATCGCAAACAAGTGGACATATGCTTCGTATGCGGCAAACTTGGACATCGTGCGGACGTTTGCCCCGAGCCGGGATCCACCGAATGCAGCGGCTGTGGAATTCCTAACTCCACCCCATCCCACGTGTGCGATCCGAAATGCAAGCTGTGCGGGGGCTTGCATACGACGGCTGCCAAGGTGTGTAGGCAGCGGTACCTCACTTCATATGCAGTACGCGCACGACGACAACGAGCGCGACTGGAGCAACAAAAGAAGGCACAGCTGGACGAAGAAAAGCAACACGTGGAACGCGGCCGATATGCGTCAAGAACGCCGGCACGCAGCCGCTCCCGCTTTCGATCGAGGAGCCGACAACCTGCAAGGACAAGCAGGAGTCGTTCAAGATCACAGGTGCCCTTCGGGGGAATGAACAAAGGCGGCGATGGCACGTGGGCGGACAAGGTCAGAGGCGCTACGACGACCACTCCAAGGGAAAATGAGTTCCGCATCCCGGATAAAGAGCGGATAGCTATGTCAGAACTGGAACTGAGTGAGCTAAAAGCCGCTTATACTAAGCTAACGCTCGAATTGACTGAAATAGGTAAAGCGAACAGCAATAGGTCATTGCGCACTCCCGAGCCCTCAACCGATATCGAAACTCCCCAACTCGTTGAGATCGAGAGACAGGAAGAAAAACGCTAATGCACGCATCCTAAGAAGCGAATGGCCGTGCGATCAGACGTTAAGGACGCCATGAACGCCACGAGCGATAACATAAGGCTAATGCACGAGAGCAAGGCGCGCATGAACGAGAAATTGGACATATTTAGCACACGAGTACAGAAAATGGAAATGTATCTAAACAACGCGGTAGTACCGCCAATAATTGGTTCACAACACATCGTTGCGCAAGGCCCACCTCGCGACGGTCTCACTGCAAGCGAAGGGGGCTACAATGGTCAACATGGCAGTGACAAAGACACGAAATCTCCGCGTCTGACAATAGAACTGCAGGGGGATCGCCTCAAAAAAGGCAGTCCTCCTGCAGCTGGTCAAATCAGAAACCGCGAAGCCACACGTCATTATGCTACAGGAAACACTCACAACCGAACTGGTCCTTAAGGGCTATAAGGCCGAAGCCCACAGAAACGAGAAAGGCAGAGGCGTCGCTTTACTGATTGGAAAGAAGATCCCGTATATTCGGCATGGCATCCGCCACACAGCCTCCTATCTAGAACACCTCACGATCGAGATCATACCGAGCGACCACATAGGGAACAAGCAAAGCATCTTCCTCACAAATCTGTACAGCAGCCCTAAGGATACCAGGGAAGGGCTCAGAGGCATTCTAGGCAAGATTGCGCACATCGCCAAAGAAAGTCCGCTGATTGTAGGTGGAGATTTTAACGCCCCACACCAGGCATGTGGCTATGCGTATCCCTCTAGTAAGGGCGATCGTGACCATTATATTCTCAGAATTGCTGCAGAGATACAGGGAAAGAAGCTAAGGGAGTACAAACTCACTGACTTGGACAAATTTCGTGCAATACGGACGCAGCCATCCGACTCATCAGGGGCAAACACAAAGCACACGATAACGAACTGGACCGAGCAGCTCAAAGCAGACATCGTAGCCTCGGAACGAACGATTACTACGGATGTTAAGGTAGAGAGAATGGACAGTCGGCTAGCGAATCTTCTCGAAGCCAAACATTCAATTTTAGTCAGGTGGAAGGGTCAACGTTTCAACAGACGTCAAACTTGCCGAACTCAACAAGACTATTGAAGAATACTGCGTGGTTCTCTCCCGACAACAATGGGACGAAGTGTGTAACTCCCTCAACGGGCAAATACGCAGAGGAAGTGGTGGGTGCTCATAAATCACCTCTTCGATGAAAACGGAACAAAGTCCAAGACTATGCAACGGATCAGGCTAAGCAAATTAGTGCACCGTGCGATGCAAAGCAGTACTGCCGAAGCACTTCTGGATGACATTGCCAAACGGTACTTACCGCTTAAATGGGCAACCTAGTAACTTACAAAGGACGAACTATGACTGTGCCCCAAATCAGAGCTAGATAAGGACTTCACAGAAAGCGAAGCACGCTTCGCAATTCGCGAACTCAACAGTAACTCTGCGGCAGGTCCCGATGGTATCACAAATCGGGCTCTCCGAAATTTAGAGAACAACTCGGTCACCTTCGTAACGCAACAAATCAACGAAGCCTGGAAAACTGGCCATCTACCTGCAGAGTAGAAACATGCCAACAAGGTCCTCATCCCAAAACCGGGCAAGCCGCTGGGCCTACCAAACCTAAGGCCAATCTCACAAACGTCCTGCCTAGGAAAGCTAGCCGAACGCGTCATCCTGAATAGACTATCGGAATACGTAGAAGAAAAGGAGTACTTCCCCTGCAATATGATCGGCTTTAGGCCGGGCCTCTCAACGCAAGACGCTATGCTACGAATAAAAAAAAGTCTGCTGGATCTCTCCATACGAGACACCAAGGCGCTACTCGGACTCGACGTGGAGCACGCTTTTGACATCCACCATCAAGCCATTCACAAAGCCATATGTGACCACAATCTCGAACCACGCTTCTACCACTACGTCAAGGCGTTTCTGGAGGATCGAACGGCCACTCTAAGGATAGACGAGCACGTCTCGGAGAGCTTTGATCTGTGTGATAAGGGAACACCACAAGGCTCCGTACTTTCACCATTCTTATTTAACTTGGCGATGACAAAGCTTTCTCGCGCACTGGGCGAAATTGTCGATGTGGAGATCATCATATATGCAGACGATGTCACCACCTGGAGCACCGGTGGCAGCGATGCGCAACTGGAAGCTCGCATGCAAGAAGCCATCTGAGTTACCGAGGCCCATCTCACCCCAATGGGACTTTGCTGCTGTTCTAGAAAATCCGAGCTGCTCATCTACCACGCCCCAAGACCAGGGGGCCTGTCCGACGACTGACGCAAACACCACACTCCGTGCATAGTCTTACACGACATGGACGGAAATCGCATACCTACGGTTGACAAAATACGAATTCTAGGACTAATCATTCAAAGTAACGGCTTCAACTGGGCGATGCTGGAAAGCATCACGATCAAGATTGCGAACGCGATCCGAATGTTTCGGCGCATCATGAGTAGACACAGGGGACTGAGCGAGGACAACGCCATTAGAATGGTCCACGCTTTTGTACTATGTCACGTCACATACGTGGCTGTGATGCTCAACTGAAAAAGAAATGGCCTGGCTTAGCTAAGGTTAAGCCTAGGATGCGAAGCAACCCTGTCTGTAGGCGGCATCTCGCTGTATGACTGCCTCGGCGTGAGGAGCGGGGTTCTTCTATACAATGCCGCGACGACAATCGCCCCCTAGCGGGTGGAGCGGGAGTTAGCCTTGGTGGTCGCGGCCGCGCGGCGACCGCGCGAGTTGAGCCCCGTTTCTCCACAGCTGGCGGGACGTCAGACCACGTGTTCGGCTGCAGCGCCCCTAGCGGGAGGAGCTGGAGTTAGCCTTGGTGGTCGCGGCCGCGCGGCGACCGCGCGAGTTGAGCCCCGTCTCTCCTCAGCTGACGTGACGTCAGACCACGTGCTCGGCTGCAGCGCCCCTAGCGGGAGGAGCGGGAGTTAGCTTCGGTGGTCGCGGCCGCGCGGCGACCGCGCGAGTTGAGCCCCGTCTCTCCTCAGCTGTCGTGACGTCAGACCACGTGCTCGGCTCGGCTGCAGCGCCCCTAGCGGGAGGAGCAGGAGTTAGCCTTGGTGGTCGCGGCCGCGCGGAGACCGCGCGAGTTGAGCCCCGTCTCTCCTCAGCTGTCGTGACGTCAGACCACGTGCTCGGCTGCAGCGTCCCTAGCGGGAGGAGCGGGAGTTAGCCTTGGTGGTCGCGGCCGCGCCAGGCTGGGCTATGGTTTAGCTAAGTAGTGTCCCTATTATGCTTCGCATAAAAGAGAAGATCAGGAAAGGCTCGAAGTACACATACGCCGAGCTTTCAAGACAGCGTTGGGGCTCCCCGATAATGCCTCCACTGATCTTCTCTTACAGCTAGGAGTCCACAATACCCTTGACGAAATCATCGAGGCTCAGCACACGGCACAGATCGCACGCCTATCAAGCACCAAAGCGGGCCGAGAGATTCTCGTGAAGCTCAGCCTGAACACTATAGCAGAAAGCGACAACGTCCTGCAGTTACCTAACATGATGCGAGAAGCAATTAAAGTGCTCCCCTTCCCAAGAAATGTACACCCGGTCCACAATCAGGGACGAAGAAATGCCCGCGCCAAAGCCCTTGCTCTGGACGAGGGAAGGTTTCCCGACGAGACAGCTTTCGTGGATGCAGCCCACATACCAGGAAAGCATGCCTACTCGGCAGCAGTAATCGACGGACACAGGCGAACGCAACTCCCTCACGCTTTACACCAAGAAGACAGAGGTAGCTGAACAAGCAGCGATAGCACTAGCTCTCAAAGACTCGAGCTTCACAACTGTCTACAGCTACTCTTGAGCAGCGACACGAGCTTTCGCCAAGGAAGGAATAGACGAGACGACGCTACGAACCATAGGCAGATGTAACATCACCGATCACTCCATCGTATGGTTCCCCGCACACATAGGTAGCTTAGGGGGCGGTCTGCGGAATCTCAACGAGATCGCACACTAGGCGGCGCGAGGACTCATCGACCGCGTCCCTCCGGTTTCCTCCGCTACCCCACATATCGAGTACAGGGATCAGTTATTCACGTACAACAAACTCACTAAGCACTTTTATTTAGGCAGACGAGAGTTTCCTTTCCCGGATAAGAAATTAACCCGCAGCCAGTCGGTCACGTTACGCTTGCTCCAAACGAACTCATGCCTCAGCCCATGGCGCATGAAGCACATCGACCCCGACTACGACGGACAACATGTGTGTGAACAGTGAAGTGAACGTGTAGACTTGAACCATATGATGTGTGGTTGTGCATCGAGTGACGCCTACGCCAAGAATAAGGAACATTTGGACAAAGTGATAAAAAGTGCTCCACTACACGACCAGCTTCGGGCTGTCCAGGAGGCCCGCTCGGCGGCAGAAAGCTTCGGGCTCTCTGTGCTGACGTGGGAGCTGCCCTCTACACCTGGCGCCTAGCCGAGTGTCCTTCAGGACGCCTACTGTGGGATATAAAGCTTTACCACCACCACCACGAAACATATCTGCGGAGTATGAAAACGAGACCAAGTGGCACTAAAAATGGCGGAAGGTTGACTAAGAAATATTATACTAGAGGCGTGAAGAGGTGAGTCGCACAATTTTAAAAATGTTTGAACTGTTAAAACGCGAAACCTAGCTGACAACAATGAGATACGCGCCTCAAGGTGCAGAACAGCATAGGCGACATATTTTGGCCGCCCCAGACAGAGGCGCAACGCCTCACGCTCCAAGAGCACAAGAGGGCGAAGTTTATAGGCAGGAGCTCCTGAGAATAACACACACCCGAACTCCAAAATTGGGCGGACGTACATTTTATAAATCATCAGAAGTGTATGCCTTCTCATGCCTGACCTAGCACTACAAAGCCTGCGCAGGATGCCAATGGCCGGAACTCCTTTTGCAGAAACTTGCTCAATGTGCGGCCGCCAGGATAGAGTAGTATATTACTTCGAGATACTTCACGGT
The DNA here is from genome assembly GCA_030143305.2 of Amblyomma americanum. Lineage (NCBI taxonomy): Eukaryota > Metazoa > Arthropoda > Arachnida > Ixodida > Ixodidae > Amblyomma > Amblyomma americanum. The sequence goes on along the minus strand of JARKHS020025708.1, from coordinate 105,659 downwards.
CTGAACTTGACGAATTATGTTATTTCTATAAACAAGGCAGATATTTACAGGAACATAAACCGGAAATACTGAGTTGAGTGGTTGTAAACTACCGGTGGGATTAGCCTTGCAGTTGCTGCCGGCAATTGCTCCACCGTAGCGACACTTAAATAGAAATCACAGAAACACTGTCCGCAAAAACCCAAATGGACACTCCTGAGGTCACCATGTGGAGGCCAAATCCGTGTCCTGCAGGTAAAGTAGAAGAAGGCGAGAAGCATCCCTTCTACTCGACTGGCTCCCGCGCGGGAAAACAATGTCCTGAAGAGAACTGTGAGGAACTCCTGCCTTCTTGAGGGATCCGAATAACACAGCCCGTTCCGCGTTGTACAAAGTACAGCACAAGAGGTAATGTTCTATGTCACCACACACACCACACGTTGAACACAATGGTGACAACGCTAGGCCAGTCTTATACATCCACGCCGGCGTACGAGCAGAATCCGTGCGAACGCGGTGCAGCAAAGTGGCTTGGTACCTTTTGAGACCCTTGGTCACACATGGCTGATGAGGAGAGCTCCACAAAGAACTGAAGTGGCACAACACCACATCTCTGAACATTTGCTTGACTTCATGAGGGACTCTATGTACTGGAATCCCGGAGAGAGCTGTATGGGCGAGGTTGTCTGCTATCTCGTTGCCTAAGACACCTATGTGCGAGGGCACCCATTGAAAACGTATAGAGAAGCCTTTGCTATGTAGATTCTGCACCAAACGTAGGGATCTAAGACTCAAGGCATCAGTGGGGAACCCGTACTCTAACCTTTGAAGGGCAGATTTTGAATCCGTAATTATGACAGTAGGTTGAGGCGTACAACACCGTAGCTTCTTTAGAGCTGCCTCAATGGCAACGCTTTCGGCCATTGTGGAGGACACGACTTTAGTAAAACGAACAGACCAATCATACTTCAAAGACGGAATATGAAAAGCAGCTGCCCTAGATCCTCTGACCTTGTCCACAGAGCCGTCTGTAAAAATTTGAAGCTGACTGGCATATTCGGTCTCAAGATGTTCCAGTACGAGCGAGCGCATTGCCGCTAAAGGAGAATTCCGCTTAGCGCGAACGTGGGGAATTGTCAAGGAACAATCGAGGCTCGGAAAGGACCAAGGTGGCTTCAACGTCTTAGGTCGATCTCGAAGGTCGAGACCCAGAGAACGAAGAGTATTTAAAGCCAAGTACGCCCGGGACTCAGATCTCTTTCGAAGGCGCTGTAGAAGCGCTCTCCCGGCAACAGTCTCTCTGAGGCGGCCAATTTGCAGCAAAAGTCTCTGTGAAGCGGCTAGCCGAAGAGGTTTCGATTGAGACTCATACAGTACTGCGTTGTTTGGAGCAGCCTGCGGAACGCCGAGAGCCCTCCTTAGTCCCATTCTGTGCAAAACCTCAAGGCGTTCCAGCTTCGATACCGAGGGGGAAATTAAAGGGAGCTGGTACATTATGCGACTTGTCACCAGGGCATCGTGAAGCCTGACCATTGAAGCAGGATGGCTTCCCCATTGCTCACTAGCAACTCTACGAAGGACATTGAGACGCGAAGATAGTGAAGCCACAATCGAGTCCACAGCTCGTCGCCACTGTAGACGTGAGTCAATAGTGACGACCAAAAAACGTATGTGGTTAACCTGACGAAGGCAAGACTGATCAAGGTCTATGCTCAGCCGCGCATACCGTCGTCCCCTATCTGGAAACAGGACGAAGCCAGATTTTTCCACCGAGAGAGTCAACCCAACACCTTGAAGGTAGCTTTTAACTGAAAGCACGGCCTGTCGCGCTAATAGAGCTAAGCGTTTGTGTTGATATCCGGTTAACCAAAGACAAATGTCGTGGGCATATATCGACATATGGACATGCCTACAATGGTTTTGCACTTGTGCGGGAAGACCAGCCATGACAACATTAAAGAGCGTTGGGGACAGGACACTACCCTGAGGTACCCCTCGCGATACCGCCCTTTCGGAGCTCATTGTACTGCCTAACCGCACTCGAAATTTACGATCACTGAGAAATGAGTGAATGAATCGCAGAAGATAGCCCTGTACGCCTATGACCTGCAGACTATTCAGTATTGAGCTCTGGAGGACGCTATCATAAGCCTTTGATACGTCTAGGAAAATAGCTAGTGTTGAAAGTCCAAAAGCACTCTGATGTTCAATGTGGCTTATCAAGTCCAGGACGCTATCTTGCGCACTTAAACCTGTGCGGAATCCAGTCATGCATGTTGGTAGTGCCCTTCTATCCTCAAGCCACCAAGACAAACGCTTACTTGCCATCTTCTCCATGAGCTTAGCCACACACGACGTCAGCGATACAGGACGATACGAGGCCGCGTCTGTCATCTCTTTGCTGGCCTTCAGCAGTGGGACTACACAAGCCACCTTCCGTGAAGGGGGAACGTCACCAGACTCCCACACTCGATTGAGATAGGTGAGGAGCATCTTCCGGTGTTCCAGAGGCAGGTTCTGTAACATTTGATTGGTAATGCCGTCAGGACCTGGTGCACAGCGACGCCGCAGGCTGCGGAGCGCTGTCTGTGGTTCTCGAAGTGTGAACGGGGCGTCCATAACAGACGGAGACGTAGCAGGCAGAGCGCAGGGATGAATGCCTGGTCTGGAATTTACAAATGCATCCGTCAAATTCCTCTGCCAAGCACACGAGATGTTTCTGCGTGCGCAATGCAAGCGCCTCGAAAGGTTTACTCGGACGAGAGCCACCAGCAAGACTGCCAACGACACGCCAAATTCTCGTTATCGGTGAGAAAACAGTCAAACTAGCGCAAAAGGATGCCCACTGGGACCTACAGAGCTTGTTCGCATGACGTCTAATGGCAGAGTTGAGCCTGTCGAAAGTTGTCTTCAAGGCTCTGTCGTCCTTCTTCCGCAACAGTTGTCGCTCCGCCCTCCTGCGCGCTGCGCAGAGGTTCCTGAGTTTTAAATCCGGAGTCGGAAAATGATCAGGCAGCTTGAGCGCCGTGGTAGCAGCCATCTTAGCATAAATCATTTTGTCTGTCACATCACCGGAAACACAGGCTAAGTGCTCCCTGTATTTGTCCCAATTAACAACATGGCAAATTTTAGGACCACGCAGGTGGAAGTCGGCAGTAAACACAAATATTCGGTAGTGATCACTTCCCATTCGGTCAGCTCTAGTTGACCACTGCACACGGACGTCAGGTGAATGTAAGGTTAGGTCTATAGATGTGGGTGAGGTTGGGGGCCGAAAGAACGTGGGACTTCCGTCATTGGCCACGCACAGGTCCAAACTGTCGATGACTTCTACAAGTTGGCGTCCGCGAGGATCTGTGTTCCTGTCACCCCAGGCAGGGTGGTGGGCGTTGAAGTCACCGCGGATGATCCTAGGTGCTGGGCAGCGGTCACAAAGTTGCTGGAGGAACAAAGCCAAATCGACCTTCTTCCGCGGGGACACGTATACTGATGCAATAGACAGAGTTCGGAAGGCGAGCCGAATCCTCACAGCCACTACCTCAATACTGTCGGTGCAAAGATCGATGACGTTCAAAGCCACATGAGGAATCTCCCTTCGTATGTAAAGGGCGGCACTTCCTGTGGGAAAAGACTTTATGCTGCAATTCTTGTGGGCGACGTATCCCGACAAAGACCTCCCGCTTGGCAAGCCAGCCTCCGAGAGGGCCAGTACTGGAACACAGGTCTCTTTCAAGAACAATTTTAGTTCTGCTAATCGACTTATAATCCCAGCGCAGTTCCATTGCATGATAAACGGCACTTTTCTGGGGTTTTTAGTTGCAACAGGTTGAAGAAAACTAGCCATCTAGGAGTTGAAGTTCGCTGCGAAGGCGGTGATCAAGGTCTCAAAGGAAAGCACCAGCTGTATAAAGTTCTTCAAAGTGCCAGGCTGCATCGCTTGGCTATATGAACGCAGGACATCAAACAAAACGCGTAGAAGGTCGGAGAGATTCCGGCTTTTGAGCTCCTTATTTTGCTGCACGCACTGGCGCACCACTTCGACAAAAGACGGGGACTGGGACCCACTCTTGGCCACGGTAGCTGGTGTCTGCATCTCTTTTAAGGCAAGGGGATGTCCTCCATGTTGTCGAGTCTTGCTGTGATCTGGTCGCTGAGGAACATGGACACTTTTTGCAGAAGCAGATCGAACAGCCAGCTCACCCTCGGAGGCCGTTGCCGACTTGCTCGGATCAGGTCGTGCAGCGACGTCGCTTGCTACCACGTCCCGAGCTTCCGACTCGAGCGCAGGGAACTCTTCACTTCCATGTATCGGCTTCTCAGTAGGTTGGGGTTTGGGGCCACTAATGAAGGACTTGCGACGGTGTAAGGCGCTTACACGGAACGTGCAGCCACTGAAACTCGCTGGAGGGTCACCTCCACAATTAGCGCAAGCAAAATCTGCCTTGCACTCTTTGTAATCATGGCCACCACCACACCGCTTGCAACGTTGATCTTTGTTGCAAACACTCGCTACATGTCCAAAGCGTTGGCACCTGAAGCACCGGGGAGGAGTTTGAACGAACTCGTGGACTGCATGTTTGGTGAAACCAAGGTCAATTATTCCAGGGCGCTCGGTGTTGGGAGCAAACGTTAGCACAATAGAGTTTGTAGGCTTCGCTGCCCATTGTTGTTCTCCAGGCTCCACCCGGCGCATTAACCGTCGCACGTGCAGAACTCCTTGCGGTTTCAAGTAGTCAAGAAGGGCACTTTCCGAACACCACACTGGTAGTCCCCTTATAACACATGTGTTAGTCATGTAGGAGTGTGGCAACCGGGCTTGAACTCGTATGCCACCGATCTGAGAGCACCACAGAAGAATGTCTACTTGCTCTTCCGTTGAGATATCTAGATGTAGAGCCCCTTGATGAAGAGACGCTGCTCGATCTGTTGTCACCTCAGCTCAGTGATTTTGCCTTGTTTTATAGATATTAACTAGGTTATTTCCATCCTTGGAAGACGGCCGCGTCTTAAGGCGGTACTGTCCCTACGGGAAGGGTACGGCAGCTCCGGCGCCGGTATCCTTAAAGGGACAGCGCCATCCGAAGGAGCCCAGTGGGGCGGAGGCGGCCATGGCATCACATGGCGGGGATCTGCCAGTCATCAGGGACGTCCAGCAGTGCAGTGCGTCATCATCGCTCAGTGGGGACGACTCAACTATCGTCGCCTCTGACGAGGAAGTGGCTGACATGGCGGAAATGGACAACGATGGCTTCAAAGTGGTGAGTCATCGGAAGCACCGGACAGTCGGCATTTCAGTGATAGTTCAGCCAAAAGAGAAAGGTGTTGACTTCAGAGAGTAGAACCCTATCAGGCTGTTCGATGACATTAAAGTACTACTGGGATCTGCTCCGATTCGCCGTCGCTTCACCGGAAATACTAACAATGCGCATTTCTTCACATTGCGGGACAGATCAGTTGTCAACAACATTGAGGTAGTCTTGCAGATTTCAATAAAGATTGTGAATTTCACCTGCTGGTGCAAAAAATGCAATATCGTCGGCGTACGCATAAGTTTTCACAATTTGAATGCGTGGAATTGAGCTTAGAAAAATGTTAAAAAGAACAGGTGAGAGAATTGACCCTTGCGGTACACCTCTTGTCTTTTGAAATCTCCTTGAGGGAACACCATTTTGGCAGCAATAAAATTCTCTATTTTCTAAAAAAACAGAAATCCTGGCTACAAAATAGCTTGGGAAGTTGAGTTCCTCTTATCTGAGTAACAGAGTCGAGTGCTCCACGCTGTCGTATCCTTTACTGATATCCGGGGTGACATGAGCAGCAAACAGTTTTCTATTGCATGCTAATTTAACACGACTCTCTAGGTCAGTATGAGCACACCAAATTGAACGACTCGGTCTGAAACCAATTTGACACGGATTAAAGAGAGCAGTTTTCGAAATGAATGACATGACACGGCTGAAAAGTACACTTTCCATCAATTTCACTAGGTTTGATGTTAATGAAATAGGGTGTATGTTGTCTAAAGTTAAGCCCTCCCCTTGTTTTTTAAGCAATGGAACTATTTCAGCAAGACGCCACTCATGAGTTATCCAAGGACCCTTAATAGAATGGTTCACTAGAGCCAACAGGTCTGCAGGAGATTCATTGGACAAAATTTTGATCATAGATGAAATGACGTTATCGGGACCAGGAGCCGCTGGGGATAAGCGCAGAACAATTTGCGACAGCTCAGGCAAAGAGACCTGAGTGAAATCACTTGAGCTGCATGTGAATATAGCAGGAGTAGGTAGAGCAGATGCAAATCGAAGCTCTAGGTTACACGCAATGTCCTCTAAGGCCTTTGCGATGTCACCAGGGGACTGAACGAGGGATTCAATGTTGACAGCCGGCGGAGTCACCTTGTTGCGCCTCATGAAATTAAACAAAGCTTGTTTTTTTTCCTGATTGCAAAAGGAAATCATAATTATCTGTATTATACTCCTCCTTTGAACGGCCGACAGTGCGCTTAAATGTTGCTACAACACACTTATAATCCAACCAATTTTTTGGGCATTGATTTATGAGAAGACCCTTCCAAGCTGCTTTCCGTCGTCTATACGCACGCGTGCACTCACCATTCCACCAATTGTTCGCAACTGTACCCTTGGTTCCCTTAACCAAAATTCAGATTTTCCCTTGCGTGGTCCGGTACTGAACTTGGATGTGTAGCCTTGCTTTCGGCACTTGTCTGAGTGCAAGGGTCTGAAGTGATTTAGAGAACTGATTTTAGCGTGTCTTTAAAGCAACTGTAACATGCGCGGATGTCGCTCAGGACGAGTTAATTTACACGCAATCTTGGAACTAATTGGTAGATGATCACTGTTTGTTGCACAGTCAACAGGTGCCCAAAACATAACAGAGACTGCTGGGGACGAAAAAGTTAAATCCAAGGCAGAACGGCATTGACTCCGAAAGAACGTAGGCAATCCGGAATTGTTGCAGATCAAGTTGTTTTCAGAAGCCGAATCAAATAGTCTAGAACTAAAGCTGTCTGTTTTAATTCCCCCCATCCCATGGTGGGAATTGAAGTCTCAGAACGGCTACTAGACATGAGTCGAGGGGCCGAGTGTCATGCACATCAGACGGGAAATATGCATTAGCTACCATAAAGGCAGAGTGCAGCGATGGCGTAGAGATAGAACATCCGCCTCGCGTGCAAGAGGACTGGGGTTCAAATCTTGGTGCCGCGCAATTCTCCACCGGGTTTAAAAAAAAGATCCGCGTGTCGATGGAATTGCATAACCAGCCCTGGAGTGCGGCCTGATCTCGGTGACCAAAACCGACAACGCACTCTCTCACCAGAGCAGGATTTGGCCACCCTGGTGTAGTACTTGGCCACAACCTTCTATGATCAAACCAATTAACCTTCGGCCCTCAGTCCCCAGCGGCTGCAGAGCAACTGACCACGGCGGCGGTCAGACCTGTGACGCAGTGGAGGGTGCTAAGAATCTCTGGCTCCGGACAGGCCGCCATTGGAATCTGAACCTGGCAACGTTTAACGCTAGAACTTTAGCTAATGAGGCTAGCCTAGCAGTGCTGTTTGAGGAACTAGCGGGAATTAAATGGGATGTGGTAGGGCTTAGCGAAGTTAGGAGGACAGGTGAGGCATATACAGTACTAAAGGACGGACACATACTGTGCTATCGCGGGTTAGAGGCTAGACGAGAACTAGGTGTGCGATTCCTCATTAATAAGGATATAGCTGGCAACGTAGAGGAGTTCTACAGTATTAACGAGAGGGTAGCAGCTATAGTAATTAGGTTGAATAGGAGGTACAAGCTGAAAGTGGTGCAGGCCTACGCACCCACATCCAGCCATGATGACCAGACCGTTGAAAGTTTCTATGAGGACGTAGAATCGGCAATGAATAATGTAAAATCGCAGTACACTGTACTGATGGGCGACTTCAATTCGAAGGTGGGCAAGAAGCAGGCTGACGACCACACGGTAGGTGACTATGGAATAGGCTCTAGAAATAGCAGGGGAGAGTTATTAGTCGAATTCGCGGATAGAAATAATTTACGGATCATGAATACCTTCTTCCGCAAACGAGAAAACAGGAAGCGGAACTGGAAGAGCCCCAATGGTGAGATTAAAAATAAAATCGACTTCATACTATGCGCTAAACCTAGCATCATTCAGGATGTGGGCGTCCTCGGAAAGGTGAGTTGTAGCGACCACAGAATGGTAAGGTCTAGAATTAGCTTAGAATTAAAGAGGGAACGGAAGAAGCTAGTGAAGAAGACCATTAACGAGTTAGCCGTAAGAAAGAAAGCACAGGAGTTTAGGATAGCGCTGCAAAACAGATATTCGGCTTTAACTGAGGAAGATGATCTTGATGTTCATTCAATGCACGATAATCTGACATTAATAATTACAGAGTGCGCAGTAGAAGTAGGCGGTAGGACAGTTCGAAAGGATACCGGGAAGCTATCTCAGGTGACGAAAGATCTGATTAAGAAGCGCCAAAGCATGAGGACATCTAACCCTACCGATAGAATAGAATTAACGGAGCTATCAAAGTTATTAAATAAGCGCCAGGTAGCCGACATAAGGGAGTTTAATATGGAGAGAATCGAGCATGTGATAAAGAACGAAGGTAGCCTAAAAACAGTGAAGAGGAAACTAAGCATAGGTAAAAATCAGATGTATGTATTAAGAGACAAGCAGGGCAATGTCATTAGCAATATGGATAAGATAGTTAACGTAGCCGAAGAGTTCTACACAGACCTGTACAGTAGCCAATGTAATCAGAGCGTTAATGAGAGAGACAGCAGTGCACAGCAATGCGTCATCCCGCCAGTAACGAAAGATGAAGTAAAGAAAGCCTTAGAAACAATGAAAAGGGGAAAAGCAGCTGAGGAGGATCAGGTAACAGCAGATCTGTTGAAGGATGGAGGGGACATCGTGGTAGAAAAACTAGCCACCCTGTATACGCAATGCCTTATGACCTCGACTGTACCAGAAGCTTGGAAGAATGCAAACATTATCTTAATTCATAAAAGGGAGACACCAAGGACTCGAAAAATTACAGGCCGACCAGCTTACTATCCGTTTCCTACAAAGTATTTACTAAGGTAATCGCTAATAGAGTCAGGGCAACGTTAGACTTTAATCAACTAAATGATCAGGCAGGCTTTCGTAAAGGATATTCCACGATAGATCATATTCACACTATCAATCAGGTGATAGAGAAATGCGCAGGATATAACCAACCTCTATATATAGCTTTCACTGATTACGAGAAAGCATTCGACTCAGTGGAAACCTCAGCAGTCATACAGGCATTGCGTAATCAGGGGGTAGAAGAGCCTTATGTCAAAATACTGGAAGATATATATAGCAACTCCACAGCTACTATAGTCCTCCATAAATTCAGCAATAAAATTCCAATAAGGAAGGGCGTCAGGCAAGGAGACACGATCTCGCCCATGCTGTTCACCGCATGATTACAGGAGGTATTTCGAGGCCTGAATTGGGAACAGTTGGGAATAAGAATAAATGGAGAATACCTAAATAATCTGCGATTTGCTGATGACATTGCCTTGCTGAGTCACTTAGGAGGTGAACTGCAAATCATGACATGATCAATGAGTTAGACAGGCAGAGCAGATCGATGGGTCTAAAAATTAACATGCAGAAAACCAAGGTAATGTTCAACAGCCTAGCAAGGGAACAACAGTTCACAATTGGCAGCGAGAGCCTAGAAATTGTGACGGAATACGTCTACTTAGGGCAGGTAGTGATAGCTGATCCGGATCATGAGAGGGAGATAACTAGAAGGATAAGAATGGGGTGGAGCGCATATGGCAAATTCTCGGAGATCATGAGTGGCAGTTTACCAAATTCCCTCAAGAGGAAAGTGCACAACAGCATAATCTTACCGGTACTCACCTACGGGGCAGAAACGTGGAGGCTAACAAAAAGAGTTCAGCTTAAGTTAAGGACAACGCAGCGAGCCATGGAAAGAAAAATGATAGGTTTAACGTTAAGAGATCGGAAGCGGGCAGAGTGGGCGAGGGAACAAACACGGGTTAATGGCATCCTAGTCGAAATCAAGAGAAAGAAATGGGCTTGGGCAGGGCATGTAATGCGAAGGCGAGATAACTGCTGGTCCTTAAGGGTAACGGAGTGGATTCCAAGAGAAAGTATGCGGAGCAGGGGGCGGCAGAAGGTTAGGTGGGCGGATGAGATTAAAAAGTTTGCAGGCAAATGGTGGATGCAGCTGGCAAAGGATAGGGTTAATTGGAGAGACATGGGAGAGGCCTTTGCCCTGCAGTGGGTGTACAAAGGCTGACGATGATGATGATGATGACCATAAAGGGCTAAAGGGCTGTTGGCCTGGAACACTGAGGTCGACTGCAAGGATTTCACATTCATTGTCCGCATATTGGAAAGAAGTGCATGCCCTGTGGCAATACTTTGTGGAGATGAGCACTAACAACCCTCCCCGTCGCGATGACCGGTCAAGCCGGAACAGACGGTAATTCTTGAGATGATGATTGAAATTTGTAGTTAGCCATGTTTCCTGTAATGCAACTAAATCTGGTAGAAGCTGACTGCATAGGCAATTTAAATCTGTTGAAGCTGAGAATATAGGTCGGCAATTCCACTGGAGTACACTTATGAACCTTATCTTGGCGGGAGTGCCGCAGCTGCGACTGCCTTTTCTAGAATCTTGGTCTTAGGATTTTGACATGCGTTACTTTTCTTTCTATTTCACTGGGGGCAAGATGGACTAGCAATATTCAAAGGAGACCCACTTCGTTTCTGGGCGCGGAGATCAGACTCCATATCCACATAGTCCATAGAGGATGCGTCCATAACGCTGTTCGGAGGAGAGGCTTGTGAGATCTTTTGTTGCTCTTATTATTTTTGGCCCTGTGGAGCGGAATTGATTACCACAGAAGGAGGAGCAGCTTCCGAAGTCAAAGAAGACAAGAGCGGAGCGGTGGACACCTGCAGCATATTGATCATCTGGGTAGCTAATACTTGAGAAATGCAAGTGGAAACGGTTACCATAATGCGATCCATTGCATTTGCCACAGCTTTCTCGACTGCCGCTGTAATAGCCTGGGACCAACTGGCATCCATTACGGGTGGGCATTTGGCGGCCACACTAGAGTAGCCCGAGGCTCTCTCCTTGACTGCGGCAAAAGCTTCTCTCCGCGTGCATCTGTGCTTGTCGATAAGCTCGAGCACCTGAACTTCTTGTGCTCGTGCAGGACAGTCAGGCAAATCAGCAGGGTGAGCACCACTACACAAACAAGATTTCTCTGGCTGTTCGGGACATTCATCTCTGCATTGAACTTACCCACAAGCACAGCAGCGGAAGGCCGATTTGCAGGCTTTGCCGTCGTGGCTAAATCGCCAGGAGTTTTGACACTGAAGGGGCCGAGAGTTAAAGGCATCTACTCGAAATACCAATGGCGACACCTTAATGTCTGATGGGCATAATACTCCTGCAAATGTGGCAATGACGGACTCCTTAGCAATTTTTACTCCGTCACCCATACTGTTGCATCGATGGACGGCAATCACTCCTGCAGGCAAGAGGTTCTCAAGCGTTTGCATAGGGCTCAATTGAGAGTCGACCCCTCGGACCAAGCTCTTGGAACATGCTAGATGAGGCGGAATGAATGCGCTCACCGGGTGGTTGGCGAAGGACGTATACACTTCAGCGGGTCTTCAATACAGTCCTTATCCGGTGACCTGCACAAAATGCCACCCCTTGCGAACTTCCGAACATCACTAATGCGCATGAAGTGCTTCGATGTGCATTTAAGAGCCGCCTGTACTGCCTCCGGGTTGTTCAGTCGGATAGAACCTCCATCGGAAGGCACTAAAGCTGCCGGAATGCTCGAAGCTCCAGTGCAGAAAAATAGATCACTTGGGAGTTGGTCTTGAGGAAGAGATGCCGACCAAGGGGAAAACCCTAGGCCGGGAGACAAAGCAGACATTAAGCTCCTGTCCCGCACACAATCACCCAAGATAAGAAGCAAGCAGGCAAAAAGAAAAAGAAGGAGAAATTTAGCAAGCTAGCGCAACACCGCCAGGTATTTAGCCTCTACCCCGCAGCGCAGAAGAACTAGGGGAACAGACAATGCGGAGAGACAACGCGAACAGACAGACGATTTTGCTCGGGGTTGGTAGCCTTCGGATTAGTGCTTACGCGATATTAAATTCGGTCAGAATCTAGGGTATCAATTCGGAAGAGCTGAAAAGTAAAGTGGAAGAGTGAGACATTTCTTTTGAAGGACACTTTACCAATGCGAACAGTTTGAACTGGCTATCTTGAAAGGAATAGCGGTCGCAGACGAGATGCGCTGCTCGGAAGCACCAAGTATTCCACTCATTACCTATGAGTTTCTCAAAAAATTTCTGCGAACGAAATGTATTCTCCAGCATTGAAACAGTTCCTCATCAAACTGCAAAACAGCAAATTTCACATTTGGGTGGCAAATTCCACTGGTGCAGTGTCCTATCTTCGCTTCTCGACTGTGACTTCTATTCCTTTCAAGATGACCGGTTCAAACAGTGGGCGTTCGTAAAAGGCTCTTTAAGTGGATCGTCTCAATGTTCTGTTTCATTTAAGCTCTTTCGAACGGATACTGAGAATTCCTACCTATGGTTTTGCTATTATTTTTTCGTGAGAATGAAAAAAACAATTTTTACGAAGTTAACAGAGACACATGAGTAATGAAAAAATGCTACACGCCATAATTTTCAAAGCATTTAAACACTTTCAATTTTCCTCACTGCTCCGAAGGACATCAGCGCCTACTGTTGTCTCGGCGATCATAAAAAATACAGCTACCGCGCCTGCACTCAGTGAGCTCTACCAGATAAACACGACATATTGCCTATCGAGAAGAAATGCATTGTTTCGTTTGTCGTCAAATTTCAATTTCTTTTCTTCAATTTCAGTTTTGTTTTTCTTTCGTTCGCACAACGCAATCTTTTTTTATTGTTAATATACCACGAGTATAGAAGTAGCAGTATACGGAGTTTAGCACCTCGAAGCACATAGGGGCGATGGCAGGTACTATGTTGGAGCGCTGTGCATAAATTTAAACCAGCTGGTGTTTTCTTACGTGTGCAGACATCGCCTATAGCACTCAGGCGTACTAGCATTTCTTTTCCATCAAAATGCTGAAGTGAAAAAAAATATATTTTGCTCAGTGAAGTTTATGACTTCGTGGCAACGATTCTGGTAGCACATTAATCGCAGACAAAAGCAGACATCACTCCACCAGCAACCAGTCAGGCGAAAGTCATGTATAAAACCTGCACGAAATCATTCGCTTAAACAGCGACGTCATGACACAGTATATATACCCCCCGGTATCTTTATAGGAATTAGACGTTCAGCAGAAAGCAAGAAGTTCCGTAGCATAACTCATGGATGCGGCAAAGCTGGGTTTTTTTCTTGTTTTGTGTCTGCTTACGTGAGTACTATCTCAAATATCTCTTAAGCAATAAACTTCACTGTTATACTCTGCTAACGTATTTGAGGCAAGCATGCCAGACGGAAAATGCTCTGTTACATAAAAGGCGTGATTGCAGTGCCGGTGGCATGAAGTACACAATGCTTTTGGTTTGCCGTAACTAGAGTACATGGATGACAGTGCTTAAAATTGGGCTAGTTGGTTATTGTCATGGTCATAATTGTATTGTAGCGCTTTTGAAAGAACGCAATATGAAAGATAGAGTACATAATTAAATTGTGCTTCATGAACACAGTCGGTACACTGAGCAATCAAGGGAAAGGAAAAGAGTAGCTCGTTAAGACATACACGAAAGAAGCCAACAGTCACAAAAACGAAGGAGCACAAGGGATTTTTTAAAAATAATTTGTGTTGTGCATCAATGGGATAATAATACGGTAAATAATTTTAAAACTTATCAGAAAGCAGAAGAAAAACAATAACATGCTGCCGGAATGATTCAAGCCGACGGCCTCTGAATTTCGCGTCCGGTGATGAGCTTCGGCGACTGCTGTCCATTCTGCTTTCGCGAGTATTTATGTGTAGTGTAACCGAACAATGAAAGAGTTCACCAGCGCCACCCTCGTCCATAGCGGCGGACGTAGTACGTCCTGTATTACCGTGAGAGGCCCGTAGGAACGTGGTCGAACGGTGAGGGCGGAAGGTGTTCAAGAACCCTCTTATGCTACCTTGGGCATCAAGAATGCCAGAATCGACAGTGGCATCGATTCAATGGCCGCGTCTTCGATTTTTTTATATCAAGGTTGACTTAGCTGCATTGATGTTTCCTATCCCACAAAGAGAAGAAATCAATCGACATAGTCACCTTTTAAGGAGGACTGTAAAGCTGAGAGGTGAGACAGGGCTAAAACTCTGGCCTGCTACTCTGCATTGGGAAATAAGTGAGGAAAAAAAGAGTGTTATGATGGGTTACATTCTCACCTGACTGCTGATATTCAGAGGATGTTTTCTCATTGAGGATATTTGTGCATTCCCAAGAAAATGTAAAACCCTAAAGCAATGTTACTAATGTAATTTATGATGAAAGCCGAATAGAAGTAATGGGAATTATGGCGATGTTAGTTAGTCTCGTATTCAAAATAACACAGCTTAATTGCTCGTGTCATCATCAGAACTAAAAAAATTAACCATACTTTCACATATACAGCCATTCCTCATTAGTGCAGTCCTCGTTAATATGAACTCAAACTATTAGCAGTATTTCTGGGGAAAAAACTTTTTTCATTTTACTTACGCTTTGCTAACATAGAAACTTGCTGATCATAGTGGACAGAGTGAAAATGCGTACGGCCCATTGTCGCATGTGTTCTTGTCCCATTAATGTGCAGAGGGGAAAGACTTAAAACTTTGGATTTGAGCAGATAAATCGAACGCTCCCTGAATCATATACCTTTCTTGCACACTGGAATGGCCATCACAATGCTTGTCCCACTGTCTGCACAGACTTTTATGCTAACCCGTGGACTGCCAGGCACACTGATTTCTAACCAGCTCATACACTTTCTGGTTGCCAAAGAGCTTTTCTTTCTAGTGTAAGAATCACTGTCAGGGCTCGGCGACTCACATCCTGGCTTGGATTGCTCATTGCACAAAATGAAATAACTTGCTTAAAATTAAAACAACAGAACCGCTTTCTTATATTATAACCTCACATATGCCTCCCCGCAGCCCGCAATGCTAGGTTAGCACCTTTTATACTGAGTACACCGCAGAAGAAAAGAAAAATGCAACACTCCTGATTCAGGCATGCTCAGCGGGCAAGAACAGAACTAGGCGCCGGTGCAAAGCGGGGAATCTTCTAATGCAAGCAGCAACAGCCATTTCATTCATGTAAAGGAACGGGTTCAAATTAAATGTGGTCTTTGCCTTGGCAGGTCAACGGTTCCATTGATACTACAGGACTCTCAGAAACAGGGCAACGTCGGTATAGCAGAACCAACCATCATGCAACAATGCTTAGCACATTTCAAAGAACTGAAACAAGCCTTGTTATTGTAGCTTTGAATCTGGGCAGGAATGGTACTGTCGTGACCACACAAATGTAAAAGGATGAGTGGGCCAGGAAACCTAGCCGATCACTGGGGAAGGTGCAAATATGCGTCTATATGTCAGCAAATAAATTTTTGTTAGTGTAAAATGTAAGGAGGATTAAGGAAATCTGGGAAGCGTTCTACACTGTCGATACACAGCTGATTGTGCTCGCCATCGCCGTCACTCAGCAGACAAGTAATCATGTCCGTAGCAAGCAGTCACAGGCAAATGAAGGTAGCAGGGTGCATGTGTATTCTGACATGTCCTTCTCACGGCTTCGAAATTGTGTTGTTAAACAAACTGGTGTGGCTGTCCCAGCGAGTGCTGCTGAATAACTACATAACACCAGCAAAGCAGAGTTCACGAGCTGCTCTGGAACAATAGCATTGTGCACACATCCACTTTCATACTGCTGATCTTCTGATCGAAAGGGACCGTGAGCAAAATCAACAACAAACACTGTCACGGTTCATGAGGCGCTTCAAGATCACCGAATTTTTCTGATTGCAGTGGAAACCGAGATTCCACTTCAACTTCACATTGCCAGGAATTTGACAAAGCAAAAAGAGACAAAAAGCCATGGGAAAGATTTTCTTAATATATATTTATATATATATATATATATATATATATATATATATATATATATATATATATATATATATATATATATATATATATATATATATATATATTCATCAAGACTCGTTATGCCCAACTTGTTCTGTGGACAGTTTTTACCCCATAAGCTGCTGCCACAGTTATTATTTTTTTTGCGCAACAGAGTGGATGCACATTGAAAAGTAGACTCATGAGTTAACACATATTAGAGATTCTACACTGTGAACTAGCCGTGATTTAAATGCGGCAATGATTCTTGTTTGTAATCGCGTAATACCATGTTGTCACAACCTAAATTGAAATGGCTAGAGGAAGTGTTCAGTCACCCATTCATCGCGCAAATATTTATTGCAGACAAATATCTGCACAGCGGGCAGGAAATACAAAGAAATGACGCCCTCGAAGATACATCTGCACTGCACACCCATGTTTTCACAAAAGTTACACAGTCGGCCGGCCACTCGTAACCCGAGCACCCATAATCACAATATGTATTGAATGGAGCACCAAGACGCAAAAGGATGGCGTCGTTGCTTTTGTCGCCGCAGAAAACAGTCCGACGGCCGTGCAGCCACGTCGCACACACGGCAGTACTCGAGCACAGTGCCCGCACGAATCGCGATCAAAATGGTAATGGATACGTAGCAGAAATAACGTCGTGTGGTAGCGATCACTGAAACCATCCCAACGAATGCGACTAGCTGCGCAACGCCACGATCATTTCAGCATTCGGAAAGCACGGCGTCCGTCGTGAGCTTTCGCAGGTACACATTTCGCTGCCTTGACGTAAAAGCACTCGCTCCGATCGCAATCGCGTTCACTACGCGGACACTTGTCACTGTGCTACGCAGCTCATGCACGCACAAGAAATTGACCGTGAGCAGCTGTTACTCGCCGCTGTCCGTGATGATACTCGCAGGAATTACAAACGCTTGCAACAACCACAAACAGCTCCATATAAACACTTCGTGACACCGCCACTGCACAGGTCTCGCATCGGTTTGAAGAGGCGCTCTGTCAACTCCGTCAGCGTAGATGATTACTGCTGAACGCGGCGAAGTTTGCAGTCGCTCTTGACACTGGTAATATCAAGATGTGGCCAATATAATATGCTTCGCGACATCGCTGCCACTGCCCAGGCCGCGCTCCCCAGTTCAGTCGACGGATGGCTATCTTGCCTCGGCAGGGCAGAACCGAGGCGGAGGGCGGAGGGGCTCGAGACGTCACGGGAAAAGCAGCCAATAGCCTTGCAATCCGGTCCCCGGCCGGATGAGCTCGTCCACCAGAAAGTTAAAGTTGACCAACTTTCCATCCGTTCGCCGAACGAGGCGGATCCGCCAGGCCCGCTCGCGAAGCGGACGAGGCGGAAGGCGCTCCGAAACGATCGTACAACGGCCCTAACAGCTGTGCGCATTCGCCGTGTCAAGTGGGACGAATATGAAGAAGGAACGCCCAGCGAAACGGAGCGGTGAAAGACTGACTGTGCAATTCAACTGACCAAGTTCCACTCGGCCAGCTGTAGCTATCGCGTCACTGCAAGTTTAACAAGAGCTAAACCACCACCCATTTTTTTAAAGCTCATGGAGGGTTAATTTCATAATATCAATGCCTAACCTATTGTATTCGCTTAGGAGCATTGGTAACGTATTTTGTAGAGTTTGTGTACCGCAGTTAGCACTACATTTTGGAACTTTCCAGTGTTCTGCGGTTCTTGTGGGATACGCCAAATAATTTTTAGGTGATTGTCCTTGTACAAGCATTGGCAACACATGTGTATGGGAGTACGTAGTATAAAAGCCTTTTAAAGGTCAAAGATTAGCAAAAATACACTTTTTTGTGAGGTTCAGCACAGGATTCAAGATAACCTTCCTAATGAACTCCCGCAGAGGCGCCCAGTTGAACTGCGTTATTTTGTTCCTGTGAAAAAAGCTCACAACACAAGAAACATCTGTAAATTTTAGGGCCAGCACCCGTTGACCATTATAGCCATTGCCATCACATTTTTCAAACCCCACATGGAGGACGCAGACAGAAAAAAAAGACGAGACCAAGCGCTCCCTGTCAAGTAAACAGAAATATAGGAGACGCAAAATAATAACATTTAGTTGATAATATGTGATTGGTCGTCTCTGTGCCTGGAAAGCAACGAATACCTAGCAACCCAACGAGCTCTGTAAGATTCCCTGGCATTCATGAGTCGCTTCACTGCACAGATAATATCTCTGCCGTGAAACGACCCTTCCGATAGCAACTAAACCGAGAGAATCCTCCGCGGTCCAATAGCAAGAGCAGCAACAGATCCGCAAGCTACGAAACACGTCGAAGCAAATTTTCACTCTGCCATATGGTAGCCGCGGGCGTAGCACTAATTAGCCTGAAATTTGTTTTGCCTCAAAGCCCCAAAGTTATTTGAGAACGTACTAGCTGGTCGCGAGAGCTATATATCAGCGTCTTCCAATAAAACATATTCAAAACAGATATTATAACCAGCGACAAAGGCATGCCACCGCTGAAGAATAAAGTTCGACTAAAACTCGGAATGCTATGGAGCAGTTGTCAGCGCTGTTACGTAGCTCCTACAACACCAGGAGCATTCCTACTTGCAACTTTTCAAAGCGACATCTGTGACACGCGTAGAATTTGTTCTTGAAAAGCTGTCCAGCCTAATTCGAAGATTGAAGAGATCCTTGTTCTCTAGTGTGTTTTATTTTGTCAAATTGGACCGATCGGCAGTGTCAACGTCGTCCTAAGGAACATAGTGCAAACTCAGAAGAATATTGTCGCGCTAGAGAGCACACTTCTAAACAAAAAAAATTCAAAAGTGAATGGAACAGGTGCGATCGCTCCAAGTGTAGCATTATGTTAGCATATTTGGCGCCGATTCACTTGAGATGAGAACTTATGGTAGTTCTTTGTTTTTTAAATGGCATATGCTGATTCGTCTTTGCACAGCATGGCCACTCAAATTTCGTTAACAGCAAGAACACATCGATCAGAAGAGATGTATTGGTTCCTGAACTGTCAAATTTTACTCTTCAGGGAATATACAATGCTTCATGCAACTTTATTAGTTAATTAGCTAAGGTTATTTATGCAAAACTGTGCGTTTCGATATGTCTTAGAGAGGGTTACAAAAAAACATTTATTTTTGTACCAACGCAAATCCTGTTTCTCTCTTTCAGCATTTAAAAACATGCCGCGAAAAATAAAAAAAAACGCGACTGCGTTCTTGCTTACTGTATTATAGCTCTACAAAATGCGTTCTGAACCAATGAAGCGCGCGTGCACGCCGTGTCGAAGTCAGCGCCCGACGCCGCTATCGGTGCAACCATGAAAGTGCGTCAGCACATTCGTCCGGAACATGAAAAGCAAGCGCCGTCGTCTACGATAAGTGACAGGCAAAGGTTCCTGAGTTTTAAATACGGGGCGGGAAAATGATCAGGTAACTTGACCGCCGTAGTTGCTGCTAGCTTACTAGAAAGCATTTTGTCGTCAACAACACCAGAAACACGTTCTAGGTGCTCTCTGTACATGTCCCAGTTGGCCAGATTGCTAATTTTAGGACCACGCATACAAAAGTCGGCAGAAAACACAAAAATCGAATAGTGACCACTTCCCATGCGGTCAGGCGCTGTTGACCACCTCCCGTGGACGTCAGGTGAATGCAATGTCAGGTCTACAGCTGTCGCTGAGGCTGGAACCTTTGCGCAGCGTGAAGAAGGGCGGAGCGCCAACTCGTGCGGAAGAAGGACAGGGAACTGAAGACGACCTTCAATAAGCTGAATTCCGCCATTAGACGGCACACGAACAAGCTGTACAGGTCGCGATTGGCCTCATTCTTCCCTAGTTTGACTGTGTTCTCACCGATGACGAGAATATGGCGAGTTATTGGCAGCCTTGCTGGAGAATCTCGCCCTTCGAAACCTTTTGAAGTGCTTGCAATACGCAACGATAAACTATAGCATGCTTGGCAGAGGAATTTGCAGTCGCACTCGCACGTGCTAATTCTGGAATATATATATATATATATATATATATATATATATATATATATATATATATATATATATATATATATATATATATATATATATATATATATATATATATATATATATATATATATACCAAAAGTGATTTCTGGCAGCTGATTTGGTCAATATAATATAAAATCACCAAAAATTGAAGAAACATAACACGATTTAATTCACGACGTTTCGGCTGGAGGACCAGCCTTTTTCGAAAAAGGCTGGTCCTCCAGCCGAAACGTCGAGAATTAAATCCTGTTAATTTTCTTCAATTTTTGGTGATTTTATATTATATATATATATTGTAACAGTTGTTACACTGAAAAGGAACTGCAGCGGCTGAACGAGGGCACCAGAGAAAAGGACCTACACTTCAGCGTCGTCTACTTCTAGAGGCTGCGATCTCTTTCTTCTTCTACTTCCAATCCTCGTGTAACTGCCCCCTCTTCAGGAGCATCGCCCCGATGCGGTGTTACCGTCAGACCGAATAGCGGGGAGAAAAAGTGTTCAAGAGGTACACCACGAGTCTGACATCACGGAATATGACTACATGCAGCCGGAAAGTCACTCGGGGGGACGCTCGTAGTACGGCTTCATTCGCACCACATGCACAACGTCGCTGCGCTTGCCGTTGTGCGATGAACGAGCTGGCGAGGCTGGTGCAACTTCGTACGTTACGTCGCTGAGGCGGCGGACAACAAGGTAAGGGCCGAAGTAGCAGCGCAGTAACTTTTCGGACAGCCCGCGACGACGAACGGGCGTCCAAACCCACACATAGTCGCCTGGGTGGTAGGTAACGTAGCGGCGTCCAAGGTTGTAGCGGTCAGCATCGATCTGCTGCTGACGGTGAATGCGGTGTCTGGCCAGTGGCCGTGCTTCTTCCGCGCGCTGAACATAGGTATGCACCTTCAATTGTATGCCTTCACATACTCATCATCTCTCCCCTTTAAGGCCCCAGGACAGGGCTCTTAATAAAGTTGTGATATGTCCTGGATGTTAAAACCCACCGCTTCATAATTATCCTCTAGCAAGAATTCTTTGAATGCGTTTTGTGTAAGGTAAGTTATATGGAGATAAAATTTGAACTTCCCGGTCTTCGCGCCTTTCTCTTTCTCGCAACCCAAAACGGCGACGCTCCTCCGCCGGCCACACCCACTCGCCTCCTCCCCTACCTCCGCCGGCTTTGGCGCGCGCGGAGTGGTCGCGCAGGCTGTAGCGCGTGACGTCTGAAAGAATTTGGCACTGTGAATCAATGATAACCCCCGCCTGCAGAAGTCACTTGCACGACGTGACGTCGTATGCCAGATTTCGCGCGAAAGTCCAACAC
Source organism: Amblyomma americanum (assembly GCA_030143305.2). Classification (NCBI taxonomy): domain Eukaryota; kingdom Metazoa; phylum Arthropoda; class Arachnida; order Ixodida; family Ixodidae; genus Amblyomma; species Amblyomma americanum. The sequence continues at coordinate 84,126 of JARKHS020025708.1, read as the reverse complement.
CGCGCGTCGCCGCCAGGTGCGAACAGAGCGGAAATTTTTAAAAATGTATTGTAAATTTCCCGCTTGCTTTTGAGGTCTCGTACGCGGCCCGTACTCTGCATAGTGAAAGTATTTTAAAGCCAAGCTCAAACACCGCTTTCTGTGGCCCTTTAAGGCGCGGTTGAAGCGCCCACCGAGATATGACCAGAGGTGGGCAAATGCCCTCCTTTTTACTTTTCCTCCCTCACCCTCACTTTTGGATCCATGGCCCTCCCTCACTCTCGCCCTCATTTATAAAACTTATCCGGTCCTCCCGCAACCTCAATTCGAAAATTTGGCTGGCCCTCCCTCGCCCTCACTAACAATCGTTTTAAAACTCGAGTTTTTTTTTTTTTTGTAGCCGGCAACATTTGGCGATATTACTAAGTTATAAACATGCAAGACAAGCCCCTCGACGCATTCCTGAACGAGAGGCTAGAAGTTTATACTTTTGTGTGTGTACGTGTGTGTGAGGTTTTGAGCTAATACGTGAGACAAAACCGAGACAGTTACGAGTTGAGTCCTAAGGTATCACTGTGCATTTTCATCTGGCACGCAATGCATGCATACACGAGCCCTGCACTTAAAACACTTCATTGTTATCTATAGGACTGCTAAAATGAATCAGCGCATCGTTGTGTCTGTGTACCGAAACTTAGAGACGCCAAGAGTATTTAGAAAACCATTCAGTAGAGTTTACCACAGCAATTAAAATAAGTGCTATGCACAGAATAGTCTCAGAACAACGAAAGTTTGTAGGTTGATTAATTACCATTATCCGATCGCATTGCGATAGAGCTGGGCTTTCTGAATTTCACTGCTTCTACGGTCCCGCCATTTCGTGCGGCTTGCAGCATACTCGTCTGATGACGCTTCCACGCGATGGGAGATAATGAAGACCGCGCTTTCAAACTACAGCGTGAGATACTGCTAATTTAACTCGCGTGAACGGGGCTAAGTGACGAAGGCATTGTAAACTCACCTCGAGAGCTTTGGCAGTTCGCACAGGCAGGATGTTAAGATTTCTTCGAACTCATTGCTGGATGGTTTATGGGGGTTTAACGTCCCAAAGCGATTGAGGCTATGAGGGACGCCGTAATGAAGGGCTCCGGAAATTTCGATCACCTGGGGTTCGTTTACTTGCACTCACATCGCACAGTACACGGGCCTCTAGAATTTCAGCTCCATCTAAATTCGAGCGCCGCGGCCGGGACCGAACCTGCGTTTTTCGGCTCACAGCGCAGCGCCATAATCACTGAGCCGCCGGGGCGGAGGCCCTACTGATTGTTCAACTGATTGTTCATCTGAGGGAAGTGTATGAACCGACCTACTTTAAACCGGAGTGGTCCTCCCTCTTAGTGACGTACTCAGCCTTATCTCGCGTGTAGTGCTCTGTTCTCTGCGTTTTTGCGCTGCGTTACTGGCGTTTCCTAAAAGCTTTGTAAATAATTCAGTTGATGTAAATAAATAGAACACATTTTTAATGTAATAAATACCAGGTTTAAAAAAGTTGTGGCGATGGCGTAACGGTCTGATGCAGCGGCCAGCGGAACTGATTATTTAGCGTGATCGCGTGTTAGGTTGCCGCTCCCGAAGCTGTACATATTTTATTTCTTTATTGTCTTCCCCCATTGTGATGCCCGCTTTCCGCTGCAGTGACGTTCTTATGCTCTCGCTTAAACTAAAACATCATTCAGTCTATTTGAAAATGAAACGGCTCGCTAAAATGCGTCATTTGGGCCGAATAATGGTAATCACTAACTCCCCGAATATGGAGTGAACGATTCCTGTAGGTACCCTTTTAATGCAGTAGCGCTTCCAATCCGCCGAAAAGTGGTTGTCTGCCTGTCCGAAGCCTGCTTCTAACACTTGGGCCACTTTGGTCACGTGACGTTAGGACGTCAACACAAGCTGCCCACCAGATTGTGAGCAAACTGCCCACCGTGGCAGTTTAATTAATGTTTAGTCGCGAGAGATTCCTCAGGAATAACATAGGTCTCAAAAGCCCCACCAATCGCAGCACCTGCCATTTCAGGGCAGTGGTGCGTAGCTTAACCGCTGCAACTCTGCGCCAGGAGGGAAATCAGGACTCCCGGGTATCTGTAAGTGTAGAGGGTTACCAATTCTACCGCAGTACAAGTCTAAAATGGTGCAGTGTTACGCAAATCTACATATGATATATCAGTCAAATTATGCCAGTTCAGGCCAAGCAGAAGCACATAAAAGCAAGATAAACCACACAAAACAAGTACTAAGGGGGTTAGCGCACGATAATTCGTGGTTGACCCCAAGATAAACCGCCCTTGATTTTTCTTTTGCATGCACGTCCATGAATTACCCAAACGCTGAAGGTCAAATTCACTACTATGCCTGAAGAAATTTGGTTCATAAAATCAGGCGCGCGATTACATGGTCACAATCCTTATTAGGGACACAAATAAACCATGAGGTGTTCCTGTTATTTGGAGAGCCGTGGAACTCGAAGATATTTAAGGCGCAAAGTAGACTGGATGAACGAACACGGACAAGGCGCTTACTGCAGTTGTGGTTTATTGCACGAGCTCGCCGTTTAGAGCAAGGTGCAAAGAAAGAGCGACCAAACAAAATGCACGCATGACTGTGACGATAGCTGTATCTATATCATTTCAAACTCACGGCCAAATACACAAGCTCTTTTTTGTCAAAAATACAGAGGGGGTGCTCCCACATGACTCACCTGCTTTTTTGAGTAGGAAGGCTTCAACTATTTCCCTGGCGTCTTTTCTTTATGCTTACTAACGACACGTGCATCGGAAAACTTGAGAGTACCGTCTTTGCACCTCTGCAGTGCGCAGCAAGGGGGCCTTTTATGGCTATTTTTGTACGCCGTAATGATGCTCAAGAAGGCATTCGTTAAAACACCTTCCAGACTGTCCGATATATTCTTTGTCGCAAGCCCAAGGAACACTCCACACAACCCCTACCGTTCACAGTACAAAGGGTTCACGGTGTTTTATGGGGCAGCGCTTAGGTGATGCGTCTTCAGAATTTACCTTCGCGCACAGTCTACCGAGCTTTACAGGTGCAGAGAACAAAACTTCCACGCCAATTCTGCTTGCGATTTTCTTTAGGTTGCGGCTAACACCATGCATGTAAGGAAGGACGACTCTCTATTATTGTTGTCTCGTTGATCGGACAACGAGAAAATATGTTGAAGAAGAAGCGTCATGGAAGGGAACCCGATCAACGAGACAACCACAATAGGAAGACAGTCGTCCTTCCGTGCATGCATAGTGTTATATAGCCACAATCTGAAGAAGATCGCAGGCAGGATTCGCGTGGAAGTTTTGTTCTCTGCACCAGTAGAACTCGGTAGACTTATCGCGAAGGTAAATTCTGAAGAGGAATGACCTATGCGCTGCTCCATAAAACACCGTGAACCCCGTGTTAGGTAGGGGTTGTGTACAATATTCCTTTGTCTTGCGGCAAAAAATATACCAGACATACTGGAAGATGTTTTAACGAATATCTTCTTGAGCATCGTAACGGCGTACAAAAAATAGCCATAAAAGGCCCCCTTGCTGCTCACTGCAGAAGGTGCAAAGACTGTACTCGCGAGTTTTAGGATGCACGTGTCGTTATTAAGCATAAAGGAAAGGACACCAGGGAAATAGTTGAAGCCTTCCAAATCAAAAGAGCAGATGAGGCATGTGTGAGCACCCCCTCTGTATTTTTGACAAAAAAAGAGCTTGAGTATTTGGCCGAGAGTTTAAAATGATTAGATACAGCTATGGTCACAGTCATGCGTGCATTTTGTTTGGTTGCTTTTTCCTTGCACCTTGCTCTAAGAGGTGAGCTCGCGCAATGAACCCCAGTTGCAGTAAGCTTGGCTTGTCCGTTCTTCGTTCGTCCTGTCTATTTTGCGCCTTGTGTATTCGGGTCATGCACCAACTCGCCCAACAGTCGATTCTCGTCAACTTTATTACAAGAATATTGGGCCCTTTTGCATGTTCTTCTGCCAGTTATCCGTCCGTGGTGCCGGCATCAGCTGTAGCCGTGTGGCGCTCTCGGTCCATCTCTTTCTACCTTCGGCATAAGTGTCTTCCACATGACGTGAATCTCCTTTTTGGTGGCCACGTGCCTTCCGTGAGCCATGGACTAAGGATATGCAGGGTTCTTATAGAGATGAATTCCAGAGGCAAGTTCGGCTCTACAGGGAGTGACTATACGTCCTAGTCCAAGACGAGGAGAGTTCCAGCCGTGCCCGCAAGGAGTGGACAATGTACACACGCCTCATGGACAACGCATCTGAGTCGCTGTGGCAGGCATCTCTTCGAGTGCTCCGGGAGTGCCTTCCGAAGAAGACCACCATCTCCGTCCCAGAGAACGCCATTCACTGCGTGGGAAACGTTCGCCTACCAGAACACGTCAGCAAGGTCCTCCGCCAGGGACCGAAGTTCGCGCTTGCACCTAAAAAGTCGGTGCCTGATCTCGCCTTGGTGAGGTGGATCGCCCAGTACAGCCCGGACAGCGAGGATGTAAGGTGCGTGTCAGAAGGCCTGGACGTGCTAAAATGGACTTCGTCTCATGTTAACCGCACGGCGTTGAATGAGAATGTAGATTACCTTCGAAGTAACTATTTGTCCTTAGTCCATTCTGATAAAGTAGTTGACTTTTGTGTGTTGTCACGAGGTGACTATAATGTCAAGGCATTACATGCCATAGATTCAACCTTCCTCAGGAAGCGTGCTTCCTTGTCTCAAGTTAAGAAGGCTCCCAGCCAGTGCAAAAGTTTAGAGCTTAAAGCCGTGTGCCGTAGTACTGAATCCTGTAAAAAGCACAGCTTGAACATGTTCTTCTCCGCAAAAACACATAAATTGGAGTGTTCCTTCAGAGTCATCGTTTCTGAGAATGGTTGCTGGCAAAAGTCGGTAGCATCCTTCCTACAGTCGAAGCTAAAGGTTTTACCAAATGGCGACCCTTACTTTATTAACAGCTCTAGCCATCTACTCACATTTTTAAATGACAACTGAATGACAGGCTTTCATGACTTCTCATTGGACATTAAGGATCTGTAATACTTCCTCCCGCAAAAACGACTGCTAACATGTCTAGAGGATGCCACTAACAATTACGGTTAGATGCTAACATGTGTAGAGGATGCCACTAACAATCTACACAGCAGCAACGCTCCGACCCCGACCTAAAACACCTCATCGAGTACTTGGAAGAAAAGGTTTCTTCACCTCCCGCCTCATTCAAGCGAGGACTGTCTTCCTTCTGTGTACAGAATGATGTCCTCGTGAAGAACTTCGCAGCGAACAAAAACAGCCTACCTCCTTGTTGTCCCTGCTTGCCTCCGCGAAGAAATTCGACAAGGTTCACACGACGAGCCAACAGCTGGACATCTCGGGTTTTCTCGCACACTCCGCCGTATTCAAGACAAGTATTACTGGCCCCGACTGCCTGCCGACGTCGCAAATTATGTGAAAGCCTGCCGAGATTGTCGGCTACGAAAGACCCCTCCCACCCCACCAGCAGGATTTCTCAACCCCATTGAACCCCCCTCAAAGTCCTTTCAGCAGATCGGCATGCAGTTTTTTGGGCCTTTCCTGAAGTCAGAGTCTGGAAATAAGTGGATCACCATAGCAGCCTACTATCTGACCCGGTAAGCCGAAGCAAAAGCCCTACCAAATGAAAGAGGTGCAAAAGTCGCCAAATTTTTCGTGGAGTGCATTCTTCTGCGACACGGAGACCCCGATGTGCTGATCACGGACAAAGTAACAGCATTCACGGCGGAACTAACGCAAGCCATCTTGCGTTACAGCCAAACCAGCCACCGAAGGATAACTGCATACCATCCGCAGTCCAACCGACTGACCGAGCTCCAGAACAAAACCATCGACGATATGCTCGCCATGTATGTCGATGCCGAACACAAGACCTGGACGTCAGCCTGCCTTACGTCGTCTTCGCCAACAACACCGCAGTGCAGGAGACCACCCAGATGACGCATTTTAGGCTCGTCCATGGCAGGGAGCCCACGGCCACGCTAGACGCCATGCTGCCCAACGTTAAATAATAAAACAACGTCGACGTCGCCGCCTACCTTCAACGCGCAGAAGCCCGAAGACTCTCCCGTTTAAGGTTCGAAGATCAGCAGCGGACCGACGCCAGACGCTACAACTTAGAAAGACGCAACGCGGAATACAAGCCAGGAGACCACGTCTGGGTTTGGACGCCCATTCGCCGCCGTGGATTGAGTGAAAAGCTTTTGCGCCGCAATTTCGGCCCGTAGTAGGTTGTTCGTCTGCTAGGTGAACTAGATTATGAAGATATCCCTGACGCAATGACTGCATCCCAGCGACGCCGCGCACGACCAGAAATTGTACATGTCGTCCACCTCATGCCCTATTATGCGCGCTAATGGACGTGTTTGCACACACTGTGTTTATTTTCGCATGATCAGTTTCATTTGTTGATAGTCGCCTTATTTGTTTTAATGGATTGTGTCGATGCTTCTTTGAGAGGGGAGTAATGCCGCGAATCTTTGCTGTGTTTGTTTGTCCATTCTTCAAAGCTGCCTTCACGCCGCTTTATCGCTTTGTTTGCGATGCACGACTCGACCAGATTTATTTCGATTGATGGGATCCAGGCAGATCTGGTTGTACGTTGTTACAGAATGAAGACTTGGAACTCCCACTATTTGGATCCGATTCTTTTGGTAATTTTTCGTCGTTTTATAGCAAGACCATGGGCAAACAAGTTATAGTAGCGCATGCGTTCCTTCCCTCAGGCAAAGAGACATGTTTTTATCGAGCTGTCCATTTTATTCTGCACAAGTCACGTGTTGCGCTTTCGAATTGCCTACCTTGTGTCCGTAATGCTAGTTAATAACAACACTTGCTCAGAAATACAAATTGCTGAGTAGAAAGTGAGCGAAGATGAGCAAAAATGCATGAGCAGTGAATCTTTACGAAAGGCACTGAAAACGTGGCTTATGCTGCATTCATCGACGGCATCATTGCTGAAGACGAAACGTGGTGTTTTCAATACGATCCTAAAAAAAGAGGCAAAAGTGCCGAATGGCGTCCCAGAAGCTCTCCGGTGTCGAGAAGGGTGCGGCGACAGAGTACCAAAACAAAGACGATGCTGATCGTTTTTTTCGATGCCAGAGGTGTCATACACCACGAGTTCGTCCCTCAAGGGCAGACGGTGAATCAGGGGTTTTATATCCGCGTGCTCCAACACATGCGGGGTGCATTGCGACCCCGTCACCCTGAGTTTTGGGCATCTGGATAATGGAGCCTTCTCCACGATAACGCAAGTCCGCCCATTGCTCTCAGCGTGACAAAATTTCTCGCCAAGCAAACCATTACTGTACTTCTCCTTCCGCCATACTCGCCTGACCTCTCCCCATGCGATTTTTTTCTGTTCCCTCGTGTGAAGAGAGCCCTAAAAGGTCGCTGGATGGGGAGCGTGCTTAAAATCAGTTGCTGGGCGAGTTGGTACTTCATGCTAACATTCACAGCGCAAGACGAACACGGACACGAGGGGGGACACCACAAAGCGCCGACTTCAACAAAAGTTTATTGCTGTGCGAGCGACTATATATGGTGTACAGCGGACATGCGCAGCAACGAAAAGGTACAATCATTCATGAGCATCTGGTAGCGGCGCCACATCGCAAGCGAACACATCATTTTCTGCACACGACAAAAAAAGGAAAAAACAAAAAGCTAAAAAACCTAAAAAGCAGGACGCGCACAAGAACGTCGAAGCCATAATACTCATTCCGAAATTCGCAAGATATGGCGCTCCTTATCACTTAACAGCAATGATGGAGTGCTGACACAGTGATCCCCTTTTTTTTTGCAATCTCTGCAGCCTCAGCAATCTCCCTGGCTGTTTTGCTTATGTACTTGTGAAGGATGGTGGTTCCTCCCAAAGAAGGACCACGTTCCTTGCACTGTTGGCAATCACGGCAGTGTATGCCGAGATGACGAGATGCCCCGATGAAGCTGTTGTTATGTTCCATGAGCCTCTCGTTGAGGCACCTGCCTGTTTGGCCAATGTAGGCTCGTCCGCAGGGCAATGGAATCGAGTACACCACGTTTCTCGCGCACTTCACAAATGGCTGCCTGTGCCTAACAGCGCAGGAGTTGCTGACAGAGACGGCGGAATTCACCTTTTTGCATAGTTTAGAGAGTTTCTCAGGTGCGGAAAAGACCACATGAACTCCTGCTCTTTTTCCTATTTTTTTGAGCTGGTGGGCGATGGTGTGCATGTACGGCAATACCGTCATATTCTTTCTCCAATCTCTGTCAGCTCCGTCCTGGTTACGAACCACTTCCCTGCTCTCTTTGAGCAAGCTCTCTGCAACCGCTAACAAGAGTGTGCTTGGATAGCCAGAGCTGTTCAACCTGGTCACCTGGTTAAGGAACGCAGACTCCAGTCTATGCTCGCACGATTTCTCGAGAGCACTGCAAAAGCATGACTTAACAATCGCACGTTTCACTAGTTTTGAGTGGGCTGAACCAAAAGGAAGAACAGGTTTGTTTCCTCGCGGTTCATAAGCCCAGCACACATGGTTAGCAGAAAAATAAATACCCAAGTCAAGAAATCTGATGAATCTGTTCACAGCCAGTTCATGCGTCAAGATTAGTGGTTGAAGGCATTCAGAAAACAAAGACAGAACACTAGACAAGTTTGCCTGATTGGACATATCTTCTGTGCCGGTGAAAACGAGAAAATCATCCACATATCTGAAGATGCCAACAACACTGGACCCTTCACTTCTACGCTTCAATTCTCGGTCCCGCTCCGCTAGAAAAATGTCGCTCAAAACCGGAGCAACGCAGGAGCCAATGCATATTCCGTTTTTTTGAGTGACGATGGTGCCTTCCCAAACTGCGAATGTTGACTTAAGGTAAGTTCAAAGCAATTCCAGGAAATTATCGACAGATAAACCACTGCTGTTTTGAAACGGAATCAACCCATGTCTGTCTATGCAGTTCCTTACACTGGTCAGTAGGCTATCCTGCGGGATCGAATAATAAAGGTCTTTAATGTCGACTGAGAAAGCCGACAGGTTCGCCTTGGGCATGTCCTTAAGAAATCGGATCACCTCGTCAGAGTTCTTCACCTTTGTGGTGTCTCCCCTCGTGTCCGTGTTCGTCTTGCGCTGTGAATGTTAGCATGGGGAGCGTGAATGCCATTCAAAACGCCACGGCAAAAGAGCTGATAGGCCTGCCAAAAGAAGCATTTTTCAACTGTTTTCAAGTCCTCAAGAAGCGTTGGAAGCTGTGTATAGACTTCAATTGAGACTATTTCGAAGGGATGCTGCACAAATGATTTCAATGTTAAACGCATTTTTTTAAAATGGACTCAGTCTCGGAACTTTACGGACAAAGGTTGTACATGCGCCCGAATTATTGTGACGTGACCGGACTCAGTGGTTAATCACAAGAACAACCGATGTGATAGTCCAGGTTTGCCGCTCGCCTATGTGTGGTTCTAATAGGGGAGATAAATGTTTCCCCATTTAATAGCGGCTGACACAGTTCAAAACAGCCGGACGCTGCACCGTGATCACGTACGCTACCGAGCGCACGCTGACCAGGACGGGCCTTGCTCTGATGCAACAAAGGAGCGACACATTGGCTGACACAGACAGGCATTTATTGCTACAACGAAAAAAAACGCCAGCAAGCAACAATAAACGCTAAGTAATCGAGGTCATCCGACTCGGCAGCAAGGTTACGAGCGATTGTTCGCCTACGCTAGGGCAAGGGATACTCGGAGGCTGACGGGACGAGACACGGGAGCAGATCTCCCCGTTTGCCCCCTCTGTATTTGGCAATAAATGTTTCCACCACCACTCCGCTGCTTCCTCGCCTCGCTGGCGAAGAGGAGAGCCACGAGCGACACATCCGCTTGTTCCGACGATCCCAGCCGAGCGTGCTCTGCCGCGCGCTTAGCAATCACGCCTTCCGTGGCGCCCTCCCTTTTCAGTTAAAGTAACTAACCTGGGAAAGTCACGTGGCGCGACCCTCCTGATGCGAAGCAGTGTCAGGGTGCACGGCGGGAAAGCAAACCACATGGGGAGGCTGCGCGGCTGAGTCTCTACAACTAATAACAAATTACCGACAAATCTTTATACTTCCTTTCTTTAGCAACATAGTTGAAAAGCGAATCGAAAAATGGCTAACAAGTTACCTTTCAAAATTTAACATATTACCACCACTACAGTTTGGTTTGCGCACAGATAACGTGACCGAACTTGCTATCTTTGCTTTCGATAAGTTCTTCAAAATTGATCACTGTATAGCCCTGCATGCTGTTTACTCCTTCCTACGAATAATGAGATTTATTAAGCTAGCTGGCACGGCTTTTAACCATCGTTCATAAAACTTGTATAGTTTTGCTTGAAGCAGAATTCATGGGACCAATTAGCGGAAAATCTCGAAATAAAAGTCTTTCTTTTAGAAACTACATCAAGTGCCTCAATTTTTTTCGTCCGCTTGAATAAATAGGAATGCAAAGCGCTCATTTCGGATTCGTAAATTCATGTGGTTCCCTTTAATGGCCTGGCACTCTGTAGTCCATTGTTAAAGCGAATGGTACATAAATATCTTGTCAGCAGTAGTTTGCAGAATTTTAGCATAGCGTTAATGTTTAGCCCTGCCGTATAGCACTGCTGTACACAAGATCATCATGCATGATTGGCGGTACTTTTGACCACGTTAAAAATTATTCACTGCGTATTTATTATAAGCTTATGTAGTTTAGGCAAGTTATTTTCTCTGAGATATACGTCGCACACGGATTCATAACTGCCAGTTCGAAGATTCGCTCTTTAGACGTGTACGTACTATATACATCAACTACATGAATCATGGCTCGAAAAATTACTAAATCTCAAGGATAGGTACAGCGGCCTCGTAAAGTTCATTGTTTTCGCACTGCTGCCGGAATGATTTATTTATAAGCGTGTTTGGACTGATATTGTCACATTCCTTGGCATGTGCGCACAGAAGAATGGAATACTTTTAATTATGACTTTTAAAGCGGCATTCCACTTCAAGAACCTTTGATATTTTTAAGCAGAGCTAAAAATCACATCAATCAGTTTCGCGCTGTTGAGTGTTCCTTTTGAAGGAACAGGCATTCAACTGAATACAAGACGAATAAAGCCTTTTAGCAAAAGGGCTTCAGAATCGCATTTTTGTAGCACAAAGATCATTTTTCTATCTCCTTCATCGCCATACAAGAATGCCAAACAACAAGAGTCTAGAGCCAGCACATAAATTTACGCTCTTCCGAGTAACAAGGTTCATCAAGGAAACTGCTTATTAAGACGGAAACTCGGGCAAGTTGGAATGCATTTGAAATCATATTTGTTAGCGCTTATTGGGACACAAGGGTCAAAAGAACGTCTGATCTGCGCTTACGTGTTCTTTTGTCTCTTATGTCCAAATAAGCGATAACAAGCGTGTATTCTAGGAAGCCACAGAGCTGAGCTATTATGTTAAAGCATGACTGCATGACACTCCTGCTATTGGAGGATGAAACCAAACAGCTACCATGTGAAGTCACAGTGGATCATTGAAGACATATGGCATAGTCATTCAAGCACAAAGAAGCGAGCAGCGAAATATCGGTAACTATCTAAGTGATGCTATTTCCGAATCGTTATTCAAACCCACTCTTCAGGAACTCCCTCTTACGCTGCTGTATACTTAGCCTTGAAGGATCCTGCGATGGTGTGATATGCGCGCGACATTCTGTAGGTTCAAATGCGCTTGTGAGTAGTCGGCTTACTTACTATGCATAAAAATTTTCGTATATGTTTCCACCGATTTCACTCGATAACATATATTTCCAAGTCGCTATAACTGCCATGCAGTAAAATAGAAACATGACCGGAGCCTGGTAAGTGGAACGCGTGCCTTGAAAAAAGGGGAAACATAAAAACTTAGTACATACAAAACACACTGCCCCTCTGAGGGCATTCAAGCAAGTTTTACTAACCTTTCATGCTCTGAATAGACAGGCGTGAGTATGGAGAGTCAAGCTGACGGGCAAGACTTACAACGATCCTTGATTTGAAGTTAGCTAGTTTTCCGTGTGGCAGAATTTGCGCCAGAAATTGGCCAAAAATGTCGCAATAATATTTATTTGAGACGATACCGTAACGTTGAAATATAAAGCTGCCGTATATTACTAATGTGAACCCTCGACAACCCATAACCTCGGGACGCTGCGCATAATCGGAAACCCACAGCGCGCAAACATGCATTTGGTAGAAGAAAGGACAAGCGGTCTTGAAGCGCTGGTCGCTAAATCTGCACGACAGCATGCCGTATATACCATGGTCCAAATGCACGAAATGCAACATTTAGGACAAAAGACTTACGCGGAAGATTCAGCCGTGCAAGGACGTTGTGCGCGATCAGGGCTGAGCGAAGGCTACGCGAGGATTTCGGCGTTCGCTAGAGCATGCCTGATAACATAAAAACAATTTAATGCGGCATGGCACCTTACTATGCACGAAAGCTGCACGCATTCAACAAATACACACACATATTCGCGTACTCACACACAATACATACTGCAACAAGCACTCAGCCTTCGTATGAAACCGTTGGGGAGACGCTATGAATGGGAGGAATATCAGTATACCAGTCGCACGAGCGCGTTTCGCAGAAGCTCTCCATGAAATTTCTGTTGTAGGTAGTAACCGGGCTGCGAGATTTATAATATGAAGAGCCTTGAACACATAGACAAGGCACCTCTCTAGGCAAAGCCAGTTATGTAATTTATCGTGAATCGGGCTTTTCATCGCGCAACAAATGTTTCTTCTCTTGTTGTATTATGGCCATGTTAGCTTTGTATGTTTCCTGCGATGATCCTCAGTAACACCCCTGCTTTGCAAACTACGGTGCAAGTACCGCAAATAGAAAAAGACGAAGTGGGCTACTACGCGGTGTCGAAAAGAGCTGCGAGCAAGTAAGCTGCAAGTCTTGGCACTAGAGGCGCTTCTCTGAAACCACATTTTGTGCTTGCTGGAAGGTTACCGGCACCAGAACACATTTTGCATTTGAAACAACCGGGTGCATGTACACGAAACTGCTTCGGATGAAGTGCAAAATAAATAATTGAAAATGGCTTAAAGAAGGATCTTAATATCCATAAATATATGGTTAAGTTTTCACGGATCTTACATGCGCGCTAATCATTTTCTGTACACGGATCCCGCTTCGTCATGCCTGCATTCTCCCTGGACGACTGTTGACGCTGAGCGCATAGTTGTTTAGTTAGCGTCATTAAGTTGGCCTAAGAGAGAGATCCGCGCAAAATTTTTCTTCTTTTGTTTAGAGACAGCAACCGCCAACTGACACTACCCGATTCCCGAAGGCTGTGCATCATGCATTGAGCGCTCAAGCGATGCGCCACCGCCCTGCGATGGCAGGTGCTACCAGCGGTGGGGCTTGTGCGACACTGGTTGCTATTTCCGTGCAACCTATTATAGCGATCAATCGTTAATTTAACTGCCACCTGCCACGGTGCGCAGTTTGATCCCAATCCGGTGGGCAGGCTGTAATGGCACCGCAAGGTTACATTGCCTAGAGGACCAACCTGCCTCGCTTCTCTGGGCATTTTTCGTAGATTTTTAGCTCACGGTCGAAAACACCCGATTTTCTACGACACGGGCAAATCACGTTAAAACGAAGGAGTCCGAAGATAGGAAAGCAGTACCGGGGGGCTTTCTTGAGCTACGAACACTAGGATGTAGCATCAGCAAACTTCTGAGCACTTTGAGAAGCGAAGTGACCCACTCCGGCGTTAACCTGGTATGGCCGGCGCAGTACCATGCCCCCTTCCGGCTACTCTTGCCCCTTTGTTCCCGCTCATATCTGCGAGGCGAACACTAGACACCTGCTCTGTGCTTGCCCCTCTCTGCACGCCATTCGGCAGAAACACCTGCTCCGATGTGGAGAAGCCCCGGGTAGACGAGGTTTTGTTTAAATTCCATGTTAATCATTTGGCACAAAACACGATAGGTACGAAATGGTCGCATAAAGTTGTGTTTGACAGACACGTTCGGTGTGTATGAATGCCAGCAAAGGACGGCCTGGCACAGATGTATTCCTCCAGAGAGGTATGCCGAGGTACAACGATTCCGTTTTGTATTGGGTTGGCGTATGGATGCATGGTTGTTCTATATTGCAGCGGTTCACATGAGAAAAATATTGGTATGCAGTGGGAACGAAGCACACCACCTTCTGAAGCCAAAATTACAGCTTAAAAATCCTGCTATCTGGTGACAACGAAGACATGAGACGAGGTACAGGGATATAGCGTCTCAGATTTTTAGGTGACATTTTTAGCCGACTTGCGGCGTCAATCTTGCTTCATGAAAAGCTGTCTAGTTTCATATGAAAGACAGCGAAAAAATTTTACGGCTCAACCAGACATCAAATCCGACAATTCTTCAAAAGCAGGAAGATGCTTAGACGTATATGCTCACACGATTTAGGCTGTTTCATGTTTCCTTTTACTTGGTTAATGGAAATTATATTTGTGAACTCGCGCCAATTTTTTTCTGCTTAGAGTAGCTTGTGCACTGGCTTTTATGGCCGGCTTGTAGGCTTGTCAGTTTGGGATGGCTCGCCTCTTCTTCTCTTGAATGGATGTGTGGGCACCAACTACATAGGAAATTGCGGTGGGGAGTTGGCTGGTGGTCGGTCATTCAGGAGTCTGAAGGCTTCATTCTCCGAGACTACAGACGAACGCCGGCATTTTAACACTGGGACAGTAATACTGCTTTCGCAGCAAAATGGTGTCATCCAGATTACTTTCCACGCTCGGATACCTACATAAATAGCATCATACGTTCAGATAAAAACAGCATTCCATTATACAGCATGCGTAAATGCCCTGGAAGCAGTAATACGTGTTTTTTTCCATAGCGAGACCAACAACTTATTTCAGGCCACGCGTTCCTCTTACGAAGTTCCCAACTTCTTTCTATTCCACTGAATGATGACAGCTTCTTAGAAGAAAAACTTGGAGAGCTCTCCACTCAGCTGTATTGGAGAACTGCGAAAGCATCATTTGAACGCCAGCATCTTTTTTTGCAAGTCTTTATGGCATAACATCAGTACACATACCCAACACACTTCTCAATCATACTGGCACAAAGAGGTGACTGCAATCCGCGGTGCAGAACAACAGGAAACCTGGTGTCTAAACAAAGCTCTTTATTGGGGCTGACTTGAGCCCACAATGGACTGACTGACTCGGCAGCCGCGCAGCAACAATCGTGCTCCACGGTCGTCGAGCAGAATGTCCTCCGCTCTCAGCCGTGCTCCATTAAAGCTGATAGCGAACCTTCGTGATTAAGCGTGCAAATTTACTAGAACATTCTGGAACAACGTAGAATCAGCTCTGCTTGGATGCGATCGATTGTGATGAATCTGGTCACGTCTTGCACGTCCATTTACCTGCGTTGTTTTCTGTCAATCCAGGCAGTGCCGTCACTAGCAGCCTGCTTTGTAATTAATCTGTATATATATCGCCTGTCTCTAAATGCTTTACCTCGTGTAGTAAATACAATGTTGGAAAAAAAACCCTTGTGGAATATGGGTTGTGTGCCCGCCTGCTATGCAGAAGGAATAGATTCCAACCCCAAAGCCAGCGAATTTCTTTTTTTCGCTGTCTGTTAGCTATGACTGTTAGCTGTCTATTAGCTATGTCTAATAGATGTATATTAGCTTGTACTGCTGCATGAGCAGCACTAGAAGCTAATAGACATCATTTGGATGTCATGTACCGATTTCTCGTTCGCGGAGTACCGGAATCCCGATTGCGCATGTGCACTGTAAAATTACGCCCGAAAAGACTTTTAGCATACTTCATGGCGAGAAGAAACAAAGAAGAGCAGATCAGCTTTTAATTTCATTTAATGGCTTTGTAAAATAACACCAGAAGAAAAAAATAATAGCAGAGAAAGAAAGACATGCAAGAAAGCGGGTGTTGAACCGCCGACCTTCGGCCATATGACGAAGGTTGTAACCCTCCACTGAAACGTACTTTTAAGATAGCTCACACATTTTAGTTTTTTTTTTGTAATGGGAGGCTACATTTCCACCTTTTGTATTTAGCTTAAGTGCAACGCTAGAAGGGGCCATCAATCGTTCATTTTAAGTGCTTCTCGCGTTAAACTTTCTGCACGGCCGCTGGTACGCTTATTTCATTACAATGGTATCCCTCAGCGCTTTAGGTGTGGAAGAACAGCCGCCTGGCCTTACCAACACTGACTGTCGAAGCGTATTTACTCACGCTGAAGTTTCTCAGATGTGTGTAGATTGTTATAACTAAAGCCCGTCACTGTAGTTAGTAAATAAGATAATGCTCAGGCTGTGTGTCACTTGGCCAAGTGGCTCTGCGATTCTTCGCTTAAACCACCCACAACGCTCGCCATCAGCGGCTTTTCCACGCGATACATATCACATTACACGGGGATAGAGAAGCTTCGATGTGATAATAGGTCACTGCTTACCGAAAACACTCGGATTCGTTGCCTGAGAAGCGAGTCAGAGGCGAAAAAGTGCTGATTTCTGCTTGAATGAAGGCATACGTACGCCTTTGCTGTATCACGGTAAAATTTGTGTCCTGTACGGCGTTCGCCTCCAGTAAAAGTCGAGCATGCACAGTGGCCTCCCCGGTACTCCGGTAACGTTAACTGTAGCGCGGTACATGACATGTTAAATGTCTCTAGTGACTTCTTCATTTTTCCGTAGCTTCAGTCCCGACTTGCATAGGTGAAAGTAAGACTAACTCGCGGACACAAGTTGACTACAGAGAACCTGACGCGTATGGGCCGAAATGGCTTCTCACGTGTCCTAGAGGATGTTTTTCTTCGATAGTGCGTGCACACTCAACGTCCACTGCCCTTTTTGGAGTGAGCGGTTCTCTAGCGCACTTCCTAATTGAGACACGACGTGCTCCTCAAGCCGCGAGGTAAATTTACCCATCTGAAAATACAAAATACCTAGCGATGGCAACAGCGGTAGACCCCTGCCTCAGAGCATGCAAAGTTCTTGTGGTTAACAACTGCAGAAGATTTTCACTGATGCTTTAACCTCCTTCAAATGCTTTACACAAGACCTCCGCTGTCGTGGTTAAAATCTCCTTGCATGGCTGACCGCAACAACAGTACATTTTTCGAGGCGGTATTCTGCTTCCATCGTCAACACCGCACAGTGCGTACTTCCAGACGTAGAAATATGACGCGGGCTTGCGAAGAAAAGACTACCACTTATAGGAAGTGGACAATAATTTGCGGTAAGATGTTTTGGCAGGCTAATTGGTTATAAAGCATCATGAGGTGATGAGTGCAGTCAAGACACACACAGCAGGATGAATAGCGAGGAATGGGAACAACAGAGCGCTCATTCACTTATTGCCCCAAAGGGTGTTCATGTGTAGTGTGCGCAGCCGACGTTCAGGCAAAACACCGAAGGCGCAAACATTTAGAAATGCCTACCTGCATTGCTGGCGTTGAAATTCGAGTTACAGCTGCTAGCCGTCCTGTCTGTTTTTGTTCACAGCTATAAAAATTCTACTGGGGGCATCTGGGGAAGAACTTCATTAGCAAAGCTATTTCTAAAACCTTCTTTGCAAGCTCACAAGAGAATGTTTGACCTCTAGTTTAATAAACTTCGTAAGTCTTTCATACTCTATGCTCTCATAAGCATAAGCTCCAACTTCTGCGAACTTGCTGATGAAAAAGGAGCGCGAGCTCATCAATTCAGTGGTCGTACAGAAATGAAGCAAGGAAGGCGAAGCACGATGCACGGGCAAAAATCTGCAAAGGCCCGCGTAAGGAGCACGAGAAGTTAAAATTCTCGCATCAGGGATTTGAAGGTCACTGCGTGCACCATTCTAATGTCGCGTATCACGCGCCGGCTCAAGCTCTCTCGCGGAAAGCCCCGGCAGTTTTATACGCGCAAGTTATTCTAGTGTGAGCAACCTCTTAAATTTCAGGATATTGAAGCGCTGCCAATGTCGAAAATTGTAAACCGAAGCCACTGAGACTCATGGCCCCCGCAAGTTCTCCGAGGACGTGTGATAAAATATCCGGCACTCCTTACGCCCTTGCGCTTCAATATGCTGAAATTTAAGAGGTTGCTCACACTGGAATAACTTGCGCGTATAAAACTGCCGGGACTTTCTACAAGAGAGAGCTTGAGCCGGCGCGTGATATGCGACGTTGGAATAGTGCACGCTGTGACCTTCAAATCCCTGATGCGAGAATTTTTACTTGTCGTGTTCCTTACGCGGGCCTTTGCAGATTTTTGCCCTTGCATCGTGCTTTGCCTTCCTTGCTTCATTTCTGCACGACCACTGAATTGATGTGCTTGCGCTCCTTTTGCGTTAGCAAGTTCAAATAAGAAGGAGCTTATGTCTTCACTGCATGATGTTTCGCTCATATCCACACTGTCACTTACGCCTGGCGGTGCCGGCTTGACAATATGATGTATTCCATACATGAACCGAGATGTTAGTGCATGCCATTAAGCGCTGCAAGATGATTTATCGCTGCTAACGCAAAAACATGTTTACGCGCACCAACGCAAATTCTCTCCCATCATGGCATTCACATGCAAGGTTATCGTTTTCAGCCGTGCAAAAGCTGTAGCAGCCGCCGCTATAGAGACAAGAGTAGACAATGGTGCACCCACCCTCGCTGCCAATAACGTATTTTTTTATATGCAGCATTTTAGAAAAGTTTTGACTTGCTCCTTAGCTCTAACACGTTATTTGGACCCATGGCCGCAAGGTTCTGAGCTCTTCACTGTTTGGGAGCACAGAGAGCAGTGCTCGTATTTCCTATCGCAGTCCCTCTTTAGCACCCGTAGTTCTTAATCACTAAATATCGCTTATGGCCGCAAAAGTATTAAAAATCAAACAGCACGCCTAGTTTTGAAAAAAAAAAGACTTTTTTGCACAGTGTCTATGCTTTTCCAAAGATTCTTTGCATTCCACTTTTCATGCAAACATATATGGATAGGTCCAAGGGAGGGCAATTCAGTTCGGTAACCCGAAGTTCATGTGTAAATTAAAATGAAGGTACGAGAGCGAGGCCATAATGTCAGGGAGCTGACGCGGAGAGAGTCTCCTAATCGGCAGTGGGAAAAGATGGGTAGGGTGGGATGTAGGGATTGAAATTGGTGATGATCAGGAGCTTATGACATTTACATACGGAGCGACGACCGCATGAGATGTTTAAACAATTGTCAATGACCAACTGCTCTTCTACCCTCCGTAAAGGTCAAGCACTTGTTTGCCTAATTGGATGCCCTCGGCTATCAAGCTCATACTCCTTAGCACAGCTAAATGCTCGCCGTGGTTTCCGACGGCCTTAGAAACAGAACGCTCACAGGGGATGCAATCTGAGATGCCGTCTCCAATGCCAGACACACCACTGTGACCTTCCAAAGCTATTTGACCGCCCTGCTTCTGCAAGTCACAGCAGAGAGAATTTTGGCGCTTACTATACGCATAAGTGACATGGCGGATAGACTTCCTAATCATCACCGGTCTTCCCCTACGGAGCTCTAGAATGCTTGGGCAAGGTAACAAAAATTTCGTGTGGAGCATTTAAAAAAGCAATAGCAGTAGACCGTGCGCATGTGTATATTGTAATATGTGCCTGAGTACGATTTTCTTAAGGCATTCATTCGGAAGTTTGAAGTGCGGCTTGAAGTCGTGACAGTGCGGTCGAAAATTACAGGAAAATGTACTATCAGCAAAAATGAAACGCGAAAATACAACTGAGACACGAATGCCAAAGTAAGAAGCTTTGGTTTATGGCGGTTTAACGTCCCAAAGCGACTCAGGCTACGAGACACGTTATAGTGAAGGGCTCCGATAATTTCGACCACCTGGGGTTCTTTAACGTGCACTGACATAGCACAGTACACGGGCCTCTAAAATTTCGCTTCCATTGAAATTGACCGCAGCGGCCGGGATCGAAACCGCGTCTTTCGCGGCCAGCAGATGAGCGCCATAACTACTCAGCCACCGCGGCGGCGCAAAGAAAGACACTCTCAGCCAAGGGAAGAATAGCACTTGCGGGAATTAGTTTCATGTGGAATGCACAAAGACTTTTCTATGTTAATCAATCTCGCTTGAATGTGCTCACCAGGAGCTAATATGTTGGTGTTTTTGTGTTAGCACCTCAGTTTTCTTGCTCGTGTTTCATACTAGCAGGTAGAACTTCGTATCTTTTTTATTTTCACAAAAGCTTGTAGCATTTTTCAGTTTGACAGATAGGCTGTCATGGACATAAAAAATCCCAGGTGAAAATTTGCATCATTATTCGTGTGCGGAAAACCTAACATCGCTAGGGTAGTGGACTGGAACGAGAAATTGTCAAAAATATCAGGCTGTAGCAATCAATACATCACAACACAAACCACAAGGTGTCGCACCATTTTGTGCAAAGAGTAAAAAAAATGCTTTCGTTTGGCTTTTACACAGATAGCTGCGGATGATCACTCGATGCGGTGTCTTTGAGATGCGCTAACTACAGAACGTACAATGTAGAGTTCGATAGTAGTTTCCAGTTACCGCGTCTTCTCTAAAGCTATTCCGTCATGAAATGGTCCGCACTTTATTTCGCAGGTCTTGTAGTGTTTTTCGCAGCCAAAAGGCTTTCACTGCGTCCTCACTGCTCCGAATCACGCGAGGTCCTTAGGCCTCAAGGAGCGCTTGCTCCGACACTCGAGAATTCTCTTCGAAAATGCAGTGCATGTGAGACTAACGGGGACTTGCGAAAACATTTT
The DNA here is from genome assembly GCA_030143305.2 of Amblyomma americanum. Classification (NCBI taxonomy): domain Eukaryota; kingdom Metazoa; phylum Arthropoda; class Arachnida; order Ixodida; family Ixodidae; genus Amblyomma; species Amblyomma americanum. The sequence continues at coordinate 63,271 of JARKHS020025708.1, read as the reverse complement.
CCTGCACTCTCACAACTCATCGCGTCTTACAACGCCTAGATCACTAGCTGGCTTGTTTTTACGGCCAAGCTTTCACTCTCGCCTAGACGCCGTACAGTCATGGTCCACGACGCAAAAGAAAATCCTCTTCCAAGTTTAATATTTGAGGCTGTTTTTTTCTCCAGTAATTTGTAAAATCTGTTGATTAAAAAGCAAATTAATGCAATTTCGGTCACGTGAGAGATATCACCTCTTGTGGGCACATTTTGCGGACAACTTCCGGTGACGGTTTTTCCTTCGCGTTGGGCATATAATGCTTTCGGAATAACAATCTGAAGGGAACCGCTTCGAAGCTATGGGCAAATGCCTAAGCACAATCATAAGCCGAGTAGTCAAAAGGGCACAGAAACGCACTAGAAAGCGCGCATTTGCCACTCGGTGGGCGGGTGCTTTAAGGTTAACTACACAGCTGCGCAAAAGACGCTACACTGATCGATTAAAACTTTTGTTTTAAGAATCGCACGAAATTAAACCGTATGTGGTCATCGAAATTCCGCACCTATATTGCTTGCGACTGAATAACGATGCTACAAGGCTCTTGGTGATGCGTGTTCTCCGCGCTTGGAGCTATTTTATTTTAGCCTATACAAATAGCGCCACTCAAGAGTGCTTTAAAATTAGAGTTAAGCTGCGCAGTTTCCTGGAGTGAAGTGGTTATTATGGTAGGCTAATTTTTTTACCGTGGTATCTCAATATCCACATTGTGCGTTAACCTTTTATGCCCGTAAAGCTCATACAAAATTCTGGTTCGGCAAGATCACTCTCTCATAAAATACCTAGTAAAAACGCAGAGGTTCTTTATTGCTGCATTCTTCTTGAATTCGTTGAAAGGCAACTCTTCTGCGTCGACTCTGTAGCCTATAGTACATATGGCGTCGCTATGACGAATCATCCGGATTTAATGGCTCTACATAAAAAAGCGAAACTAGTTGAAACAGATTCTCGTGCGAAATATCGGCAAAAGAAGTGCGCCATTGTTCTCTATGCATATGCCAATAAAATCTGACCATGTTTGCGCCAAGACATTTGCGCCCCATTGTTTTTGGCAGCAGTATACAAAAACTAAGTTTCCAAAGCCGCTAAACGATATTCGTTATCTGAGGAAATCTAGGAATTTCTGTCGCCCGAATTCAACAATTATAAATTAAGAACGCATACATGTATGCAGCAACCCTTAAGAAATATGTTCATGGCACAATGCGCGAACGCTTGACTGAGAATAAAAGCTATGGCGAGAACGGTTCACTTGAGTTAAGTCAGCAGTGATTAATTTTGTGGTGTATAAAAGTAACGCTAATCATTGTAGCATATTATTAAAAATGGCGGCATACAATGACCCATGTGGCCTAGAACCCGGAGAGAAGCAAATAAGAGGTTCTGCTTATACAGCACGACCTCATATTGGAGACAGAAGTGTCTAGAATTATCACATGAACATTGAGTTTGATAGAAAATTGGAGAGTTTAATGCACTTAAACCAAGTAGATGTGCTAAACACATTCTTGTGTTTTGCCTGACTGGCTCATGGTTTTGCTTTGCTGGGTTGTGGGCACGTCTTGCGACAATATTAGACTCGGATTAAGCTGTGATCAATGCTAAAGGCCGCTGTACGATCGCATTTCAGGTGTGTCCAAATGCGTCCTTGCGACTCTGCGTACGGGCACCTGAGCGCGCGGGGTGGACGAGCTCTTGTACGATCAGTTTGCTACAGGCGACCGAGGCGGACGATTCCATCCTTCTGATTGGGGCGGTGCCACTGCCGTCTGTCCACCCGCCCGCCCATGAGGTGACACAGGCATGTGTTGTAGCTAAACATGCAGATGCCAGGCGGTAGAAATACACGAACTGATTGTGGCTCACTCGAGACATGACGACATGTTTAGCTGTTTGCTTTTTCGCCCAAGATTCAACAGCGATCAGCTCAGATAGGCATGGATTTCGGCCCGGCCGACCCTGACGTCTGGGAATGAATTCTCAGCTTCATCTGAAACAGCGTCGCGGAAAGCGATTAACATTGGCGGCATTTTTATTACAGAAGGCGAAAAATCTGCGGTGGTTTAGCTCTGGTTAAACCTGGAGTGACGGAAATATCTGCAATTGGCTGAGTGGAACCTGCTCTGTTGAATTGCAAAGTAACCCCTGCAATGCACGGAACAAGTCGAAAAGGCCAAATTTTGTCGAGCCACAGCGTCAAGGGTAATCATGTTTTCGAAATTATAAAAACTGATATGGTCATTACTAACAACCAGCTACAAATCTATAATTGAAACTAGGCGCCTAACTCTTTTACTTAAAATGTTAATTATTTAAAATTAGTTAACCATCTACCGACTTAAGACGATTTATTTGTTTTGTGCTCTCCGCCAACACTGGTAATACTATGCCGCAAAAGCCATATTTTTACTCCAAAAAGCCTACTATAGAAAATATTTGAAAGTGTAAGCTGAAACACCCGGCATATATAAATGAAAAGGGGAATGCAAATATACAGTGCAAAATTTGGCACACTGTAGAAAACGTCCTTTTTTTTCACAAATAAGCGTGCTGTATGATTTTTCAACACTTTTATGGCAGTAAGCGATATTGACCGATATAGAACTACGAGTGCAAAAGAGGCACTGCGATAAGAAATAAGAGTGCTTGTCCGGCTGCTCCCAAACAGTAAAGAGCTCATCACCTTGCGGACATGGGTCCGAATAACGCGTCGGAGCTGAGGAGCAAGTCAGAACGTTTCTAAAAGGCGGCATATAATAAATTTCATGTTATTGGGAGCGAGAGTGGGTGCATCTTTGACTCATGTCTCTATAGCTGCGGCTGCTACAGCTGATGCACAACTGAGAGTATTAACCATTCATGTGCATTCTATGACGAAAGCGAATTTGCACTGGTGCGCGTAAACATGTTTCTGCGCCAGCAGCGATAAATCATTTTGCAGCGTTTAATGGCACGCACTAACATCTCGGCTCAAATATGGAATACATCATAATCTTAAGCCGGCAGCGCAAGGCAGAAGAAGCAAATTGTTATAAGCGAAACAACATGCAGCGAAGACAAAAGCTTCTTCTTATGCGAACTTGCTGGCGCAAAAGGAGTGCGAGCTCATCAATTCAGTGGTCGTACAGAAATGAAGGAGGCAAGGCGAAGCACGATGCAAGCGCAAAAATCTGCAAAGGCCCGCTTAAGGAAAACGACAAGTTAAAAATCTCGTATCAAGGAGTTGAAGGTCACTGCGTGCACCATTCCAACGTCGTATATCACGCGCCGGCTCAAGCTCTCTCGCGTGGAAAGTCCCGGCAATTTTATACGCGCAAGCAATTCTAGTGTGAGCCACCTCTTGAATTTCAGGATATTGCAGCGCAAGGGCGTAAGGATTGCCGGGTATTTTATCATACGTCCAAGGAGAACTTGCGGGGGCGATGACTCTTAGGGCTTCGGTCTACAATTTTCGACATTGGCAGCACTGATGGCGAAAGTATTGGTGACATTTGAGGATGAGAGCATAGGGTATATAGACTCAGAAACTTTATTAAACGCGAGAACAAACATCTTCTTCTGAGGTTGAAAAAGGTTTTCAAAATAGCTGTGCTAATGAAGCTCTTCCACAGTGGCCCCCAGTGGAATTGTTTAACCTTTGACAAAAAAAAAGTACACAGGACGGCTGGCTGCTGTGACTCTAATTTCAGCGCCAGCATTTCAGATAACCATTACTAAATTTTCGCGCCTGCGTTGTTTGGTATGGATGCCGGCTGCGCACACTGAGCATGAACTCCTCTTGTGGCAAAAAGTCAATGAGCGCTCATTTCGTCTCACTCTTCATTCTTAGTCCTACTGTGTGTGTATTAGATTGCATTCTTCACCTCATGATGCTTTATAACCAATTAGCCCACCATAACATCTTACCGCAAATTATTGTCCCCTTTCTAGAAGTGTTAGTCTTTCCTCCGTTAGCCGGCGTCAGATTCGCACTTCTGAAAGTACGCACTGTGTACCGTTTGCGATGGAAGCAGAATCCCGCCTCGAAAAATGCGCAGTTCTTGTGTTCAGCAGGTGTCCAAAGATATATGAGACAGAAACTGCGCCATTTCCTTTCCCCAAGAAACCAATTATTATTATTATTTTTGCAAGGAGATTTTGACCACGACAGCGGAGGTCTTCCGGATAGCATTGGCAGAAGGATAAACATCAGTGAAAATCTTCTCTAGTTGTTAACCGCAAGAACATTGCCTGCTCTGAGGCCGGGATCTGCTGCTGTTGCCATAGCAAGCTGTTTTCTATATTCAGACGTGGAAATTTACCTCGCGTCTTGGGAAGCACGTCATGTCTCATTTAGGAAGTGCTCTAGATGACCGTTCACTTCGAAAAGAGAAGTTGACGTTTATTGTGCGCGCACTATCGAAGAAAAAGCCTCTAGGACGCGTGAGAAGATATTCAGGTTCTCTGTCAGGTTCTGTTCTCTGTCAGGTTCAGGTTCTGTCAGGTTCTCTGTGGTCAGCTTGTATCAGCACGTAAGTCTTACTTTCACCTGTACAAGTCTTTACAGAAGCTACTGGCAAATAAAGAAGTTACTAGGCACATTTAGCACTCCTTGTACCGTGCTACGGTTAACGTTACCGGAGTACTGGGGAGACCACGCGCATGAGCGACTTTTACCGGAGGCGACCGCGGTACGGAACGCACGTTTTACCGTGATACCTTAATGGCCGACGGTTTATGCCTTCATTCGAGCAGAAATAGGCACTTTATCGCCTCTCACTAGCTTCGCAGGACACGAATTCGAATGTTTTCAGTAAGCAGTGACCTATTCTCGGATTGGAGCTCTTTCATTCTACTACACACATTCAAACACATAAACGCAAGAAATAAAAACTTAAGTAGCAATTTTGGATACCTGAAGAGCCTTCCACACTGCTTAGAAAGAACGGCTAAGTGCGCCCGCGTTCCCATTCGGTTTGCCCTTCTTGTGCTTTACGTCGAAATGATACTGCTGCAGAACCAAGCTCCACCTCAGGGGGCGATAGTTCTTTGATGTCGTGGTTTGCAGCCAGGAAAGGGGACAATGGTCCGTGTCTACGATTAATATGGCGCCTACGAGATAGCATTGTAGCTTCTGGGTAGCCCGAACAATGCAAGCGCGCTCTTTTTCCGAAGCGCAATACTCTATCTCTCAAGACCTCAGTTTTCGGCTTAGGTAGAGCACGGGATGTTCGTTGCCGTCGTTGCCGTTGTACTAAAGAGGAATCTGAACTCGTCTTTTTACCGCGGGAACTCTATCTACACGTTCCGGAAATTCTTAGAAACTTGTGTGGCTGATTGTCCGAATTAAATCGAATTAAACGTCCTGGCTCCCGCCTTTTCTTTTCTTTTGAACTCCACGCGGAGGAGTGAACCAACGCATCAAAAAGTCCTATGGCGGCTTGCCGCTCTGCCACCGGGAGAGTGATACGTAAATCAAAGAGTCCACGCGTATTTTCATTTTCCGTGGGCCTAATGAGCGGCTGTGTTGTCTGTGACTGAAACCGTTTACTCGCATAAACCTAAAAAAACAAAATAAAAGCGAAATCGAAGCCGCCACTTCACTGACTGAACGGCACTCCACGCGTTGGTTGACTCCGCCTACCTACCGCGTTGAGTTAAAAAAAGAAGGCGGGAGCCGGGTCGTTTAATTCGATTTAACTAGGGCAATCGGCCGCACAGGGCAATAATTTGAAGTGTCTAAGAATGCTCTAAACGTGTAGATAGAGTTCCCGCTGTCAAAATACCAGTTCATATTCCTTTTTATTGCACCTTTAAGGTAGTTGGAATTGTATTGACAAGCATGAATGTGATATCAATGAAAGTTGAGGTGTCGCCGCACCAAGGACATGCATCTACGTTTAGTGTTGGCTTAAAACGATTGAGGTGCTGGAAATTATGCAATGGGGGGTCTATACTTGTCGGAGAATGTAGCAGCCCTCAAGGGAAAGCTGCTTGAGGGGGGGGGGGGGAGGAGACTGTAGGCCCATGTATAGAGGCAAGGTTTCTGATCGCGTGTCGTAAGGGTAGATAGGGAGAATAGAACTGAGGAATAGAAGGCCCCGCTCGGTAAGTATAATCGTGAGATAGAGTTTAAGCCCTGATGTTTCTAGCCAGGACCTCGCAGCCGGGAACAAAGGTAATGAAACATTGACATGATCATGTTGGAGAATATACCTCAGGATCTGGGGAGCTTGCCTTGAGACGCGACTGCTTGTGTAAGCTCGGTAGGCGGCCTCTGTGAAGGCGAAGGTATGTGAGCTCCGGGAAGTGCCGTCACTCAGTTTAATGGTTTGGTTTATGAGGGTTTAACGCCACAAAGCAACTCGGGCTATGGGAGACGCCGTAGTGAAGGGCTCCAGACATTTTGACCAACCGGGGTTCTTTAATGTGCTCTGGCTTCGCACAGTACAGGGGCCTCTAGAATTTCGCCTCAATTGAAATTCGACCGCTGCGGCCGGGATCGAACCCGCGTCGTTTGGGCCAGCAGCAGAGCGCCGCAACTACACAGCCACCGCGGCCACCACTCAGTTTAATGGTGAGGGCAATGGCAAAAGCCCCAGCGGCGTTGGGGTATGGTGCCCGGTTGGAACCGGCCAGGTATAAAATTTTGGGGCCGTCCGTGAGTGGGTTTAAGAGACAATATCAGCGTAAATGGCTACGGCTCTGATGTCCTCTCCATACTGTTTTCAAAGATATCGAGGGGGGGGGGCGGTCTTCTGGCCGTTTGATGTTCGTGGTGCATGTAGCGGGGGATAGAGTCATGATGGAGAGGGGTGGGGGATGTCAGTGGAGAGTACGCCCGTAAGGGCAAAGGTCTGGGAGGCATGGGGTTGCGAATGTGGCGGAGGGGTAACTGCTGAGGTCGTAAGCAGACGAGTGCGTTGGGAGGAGAGGACCTCGTCGCAGGGTTATTCAAAGGAGTTTTGAACGCCCAGTGCAAGAAGGCGGACCATGAATGTGCACATTGGATGCCGTGAGCAGTCTTGTACAGGGTAGTGATTTGGGAGTTGTTGATATGGGAGGTCATATTTCATGCACCTGATAGCGACGGCCGTGACTAAACGAGTGGTGTATTCCTCACGCATGCCCTTGAGGTGCCCTGCTATGCGACGAATCATGCACTCAGAGTTAAGGATTGATGGGTGAAGAGTTGTGATGGTGTGTGCTGTTTTGCCATCGTGCTGGATCCAGAGGCCAAAGACTCGCGCATGCGGGCCCTCCTGGATGAGACGTTTGTGAATTTGTTGCCAGACATGCCCTGGTGACCTGTCCAGATGATGTGAGTGAATCCAAAGGCCTTCACATTTCACAGTTGAAAAAACTCCGCTTCAAATAGTGAAAATTCTCTGCAGCCACTATTCGTGTGCTTTCGGATGGATGCACCATCTGGAGGCAGCCAGTAACACCGGTCGCAGTTTTTCACCATTATGTTCTGAGGAGTGCTTTTTCATTCTTTTATCTTAATTTATCTCTGGGATTATTGCGACAATGAAGTTTTGTAATGTATTCTTTTCGCTGATTTTGGTGCCAGGGAATTTTGTATTTATTAACAATATCGACGTTTTTACACAATTTACGTTATTGACGATGGGTTTCACTGAAATGAGTGAACACCCGAATTTTGGCGACCTCGGACCGCGGTTTTTAGGGTTGGGCCTCATTGAAAGTTCTTGCAGCTGGTAAGATGGAGCGCAGTGCGTATAAAGAATTACGTGGGATAAGAAAGCAAGGCTAACTGCCGGCGCTGTGATGTTATCAGATTTCCATGAGGTGAACGGCTATTATTATGCGCATTAAGGTTAAAAATATTGCAGGCACCTCAAGGGGCCTTCAAGAGGCTTGAGTGCAACGTTAACGCAAAGTAACTAGCTGCGACAAAAGTTCCACCTTGATAGAAAGAACGGGGGATTCCCGGGTTCGAACCCGACCGCCGCGGCTGCGTTTTTATGTAGGCAAAACGCTAAGGCGCATGTGTGCTGTACGATGTCAGTGCACGTTAACGATCCCCAGGGGGTCTAAATTACTCCGGAGCCCTCCACTACGGCACCTCTTTCTTCCTTTCTAGTTTCACTCCTTTCATTCCTTTCACTCAAAAGATTTTAAAATGTAAGCGGTTTGTTCGTATAATTCATCTAAAAATCTTTGGAGGCACTGAGACATCTCTTAACTGCGGCAAGGCGAAAGCCGTTTTCGAGTCATTGCACTGATTTCAATTTGCCGCGCTTGAATTCATTCCAAGACAATGTAGAAGAGCAGCTGGCGGGAGCGTGGCAGAGAGATCTTGTGATTTCACGTGATCTTACGGTCACGTGGACCTAGGTCATGTGACGTAAATGTAACGGACGGGCGCGAGTATGAGCCATTAAAGGCTATCGCCGTAAAATGAGCAAGAGTGACTGTAATGCCACGCCGGCGCAATTTGTGATTTACGCTGTGAAGTCAGTAGAACAGCGGATAAGACCTCCGAGTCGAAAATGCAAAACCCCCGCCGCGCACTTTGCGGCGCACACCAGGGAGGCGAGGCAAGCAAGAGATTCGCAGCTTCCCAGATTCCGAAGCATATGGCTGTTTAAAAACGAGCCTTAGTTATAATAACGCAAGAATGATCTACGTCTAAATATATGATTTATTACTGCAGCATGCGACCAGAAATTTCTGATTTTTCGACAACCTAAAACCGGGCACAGCAACCATGACTGCTTTAGCAAGGATCACTAAGGTCTCTTTCTGCTCGGAAGACACGCAAAACATGAAGACGGAGAATTATTCATGTCTTCTAAACTTGCAGGCTTTTGAAACGGCCGGACGTTCACAGCATATCAGGACCTCAACATTTTGAACACAGTTCAGGAGATACTGGAACAGCTGATATACTTTTATGGCATAAAAAAAAACGACTGCCACATAGCCCGCAACCTGTTCTTAAAAAAAAAAAAACCCTTTACTGCTTCAATTTGAAGGCATGGTGATTTCAAAAGTCAAAAAAGTGCAGCGACCAGTTGATGTTTCAAAATTTGTCGTCATTGCCCTTTTAGTTATGATTTAAAGAGGAGCTGAGCATCGCTTTTCACTCAGTCTTCGACGCCATAGATATCTCAAGCATAAAACTTTGGCATCTCAGCATCCTTATGTAGCTGCAGCATGGTATGTTGTTGGCGTTGTTAACAAGAAGCTAATGTTTAATACGGCGACAATTCAGTATTCTTATGCGGCTACAGAATTTTTTTGTCGATGATGTTGATAACACGGTTCACAGATAGCATTGTCATTGAACTATCGATGTGCAAGTGCAACGATACTTGGCTCCATTGCTCAATTCTATCTTTGTACGATTCAGCGCCCACGTTGTCATCAGTCTCAATAGTCAGGATGAAACAATGGAATAGCGGGATTGAAGGATTAGAGATGTGCTGCGCTGCACTCGAATTCTAGAAGAGCTGCTTTTTTATCCTGCAGTGATGTGGTGTGGATGGTGAATAAACTCTTGGGCTAAACCACAGATAGGCAGGATAAAACGGCAGTAGGAAGAGTGAAGCGATTATCGAAAACAACATAAACTAGAAGTAGTGTATTTATAGCTTTCATTATGCATCAATAAATGGTTAAAAGCTCCGATATAGGGCTGTGCCTAAATAGTGGCTATAAATGACTTTAGGTCAAGGCTCACAGCCATTGAAACTCGTCTCACACATTCTGATCGGCAATGCATGCGCTCATGAATGAGGCTCCATACGTATTTTGAAAACACTAGATTCCTGTCAATTGTTCCGAATTTGTTCCGAATTTTCACTCTGTCGTTGCAAACCCTAACAGTCCCGGATGACTGGCTCAGGGCTAAAGTAGTTCCAATTCATAAAGGCGGTCCCAAAAATGAACTAAACAACTACAGACCGGTCTCGCTAACAAGCTCTACTTGTAAAATACTCGAACATATTATTTACAAAGCAATTATTAACCACTTAGAGGTTAACAACCTCCTCTACAGTAGGCAACATGGCTTTAGGTCGAAATTATCAACAACCACACAGTTGGCAGAGATAACGCACGATATCGCAAGCGCCCTTAATGTAAGGAGTCAGTTAGACGCCATTTTTTTAGACTTCTCTAAGGCATTTGATTTAGTTCCTCACCTAGATTTAATAACAAAACTGCAGGCTATAGGGATCGAAAACACTATCATTTCATGGGTTGAGTGCTTTTTGAAAAATCGTAAACAGTGCGTCAAACTGAAAAGTTCCGAATCTGATAATTTGGATGTCTACTCAGGTGTACCACAGGGTTCAGTCCTCGCCCCCTTATTGTTTTTAATATATATCAATGATATTTATCTATGCGTTGACCCTGAGGTACAAATTCGGCTCTTTGCGGACGACTGCGTGGTATATAAGGAAATAGACACCATTAATGATCAAATTAAACTAAATGAATCTCTATCGTCTATTCAGTCTTGGTGCACTAGGTGGGGAATGAGACCTAATGCCACCAAAACAAAGAGCATAACTTTCAGGAAGAAAAAAAAGCCACTAGATTTTTTATACACTATAACTAATGTTCCTGTCGAGAGAACTAATAACATTAAATACCTAGGAGTGACACTATCCAGCAATCTATGCTGGGAACAGCACATTAAAAACATATATCATAAGGCCCAAGGCAAGCTGTATTTCCTTAGAAGAAGATTACGCAACGCACCTCCTAACGTGAAACTTAATGCGTATAAAACACTCGTAAGACCGACCTTAGAATACGCGGATCTTATTTGGAGCCCACACCAAAAATATTTGATAGGCAAGCTGGAACGTATTCAAAACCTAGCAGTACGCTTCATATACTCAAATTTTTCTAGACATTCTAGCGTATCTAACCTACTTCACAAAGCAGATCTTCACACCTTAGCACAGCGCAGAATAACATCAAGGCTTAAATTTCTGTACTTACTTTATTACGGTCATTTGAACATCTCAAGAGAAACATACCTCCAGGAACCATTCCGTCACTCTTCAAGAAATAACCATGAAAAAGCACTTCATCAACCCATAAGCCACATTAATGCTCATAAATATTCTTTATTCCCATCGGCTATTTTTTGCTGGAATAAACTACCACCGGCTGCTGTAAACTGCAACTCAATCGAATCATTCATAGAGCATGTTAACAGAGTTGAATCACTGTCAGTACCACCGTGATGAACCTATGTCGCCCAATTTCCATTTGTATTTTCTTTGCAATTACATGTGTTTCCTTTTCAACCCGCTAGTTTCTTCTCCTGGCTTTGACGTCATTAGTACCCTGTGCCACTATAGCGATGAAATAATATTTTTGTACCCTTGTACTTTACGTATTCCCTTTGTTTTATATTCCCTCCTTGTAACCACTCCTGCATGGGCCCGAGAAGGGCCTGCAGTATCTGTAAATAAATAAATAAATAAATAAACCCTTCCAATTTTGGTGCATTTAGCGGGCGAACGATTGCTGCATAAGCTTGATCTATTCACCACAGTGCATCTAAAATTTGCCTGATAGTCGCCATGCGTAATAGGTGGCCTAAACTGCAACGTTAACCGTCGCCGCTCATCCATGTGGATTGTGGCGCGGTTGATCGCTGGTTGAGGAGGTGGAGAAACGGGCGCAGCAAAGGGTGTAATCCTGGGATTGTTTCGTCAAGTTCCAGGAACTGATGCTCGCAGAGTGGTCGGTAACAGCGGCGCTTCCCGCATAAGCAAGCTGCTATGCAGTTTTCCGTTACCCGTGTCGCCACTTAGTGGCCACTTGTCTCAACGTTGAGTAGGCGAAGAAGTACTGGGGCTATCAGTCGCGGCCTTCGTTTTGCTTTGCTTAGAAAGTGAGCATTTTCATCGAATTAAACGAAACTTCCGCCACTTAAATGGACTCTTCGGACTCCTGTGAAGCATCAACTGCCACAGATCCGAAGCGGAAGAAGAATAAGCGCCGGTACAGCTGCGGAACAGAACAGACACAATCGTGGAGGAGGCCAAGGCGAGAATAGACCGCCTCCCGTAGAGACCGCAGGAAACTTTCCCGGGCATTTAAGGCCGCTGTGCGATCGTTTGCTCGCTTACCCTTGTGCAGATGGGACTAGCTGCAACGGCTAAGTTGGCACGAGGTGTTTTGCCTGTCGGAGTGTCTAGATTCGATTGAGAAGTATGCATCTGCGTTGCGTTTGTGCCGGTAGACCTGCAGTAGAGCACGCGTGAGCTAAAGAATACGTTTTGCTGAAAGTGTTAGAATAGACCGCTGCAGCAACCAGTCATGTGGCGCGGGCTTTTCTCGTGATACTATATCTTTATTTATTTATACAAAATACCTCTAAAAGTATTCACAAATAAGCCAACAAACCAAAATAAGAAACAAGGAAACCACACAAACAAGAAAAGTGTCATTGGAATAAGAATGTTAACAGTTTTTAGTTCACCGTTCAGACTGTAAACGTAAAACAAAAGAAAAGATACAAAAGGGTGAACAAAGCAGCAGCCAGTCAAAAATTTATTACCTAATGCAAATTCATACAAAACAGCAGCATTCAAATCAAACACCAAGAAACATTACAAGAAATGCAAGGAAAAATGAGCACATTGTACTGCTGTTTTAACAACGCACGCAAGTTAAGCAGTAGTTATGATAGACATGACACTGTAAAATTTATAACTATCTGTGACAGTTGGAACAAGTGAGGGCAGAGAGTTCCAGTCAGGTATTGTGCGTGGTATAAATGAATGCGTGTAGTTTAATGTAAATGTAAATTTTAATTCACATGAAAATTGGAACACAAAGCGCCATTGCAAGGCTGACACATTTTAGAAAAAAAGTTCTTTTTTTTTATTTCGACATACCGTCAACCCCAACCGGGGTTTTTACAGGGGTGGACGCACTTCAAAAAATACACAACTTCCATATAAAACAGTTATAGAAAAGTAAGCAGTTGTACAATGAAAAGGATGGGTCTAGTTAAAGCAAGACGAGAACAAACAAATTCGAGGTAATCAGTTATAAAGAACAAAGTATATATCATCAACATTTTAACAATATTTAGTCAATTTTGTGGCAATATACTCAGCTCGGAAAGCTCCAAAAATTTGAAGACTGTCGGCTGCTTTAAAATCGAAGCGTCAAGGGCATTTTATTCGCGCACTGCTCGCGGAAAAAAGGAAAAATAGAATGTGTTATTACAACAAAAAAATTCTTAAAGTGTAAGAGGATCTTTGCGGTGGGTGATTCTGGAGTGGCTTGTATTGAAGAAGTCTTAAGAGTTAAGGTTAAATGAATTGCGCATAAGTATAGGAATTTCAAGCGGTGCAGTTTCGATCCGATAGATAAATGCTGAAGTCGTGCGGGATGCAAAAGTTTAGTAGGTGAATCTGTGCGTCTGTACTGGTTATAGATAAATCACGCAGCTTTTCGCTGCACAGTTTCCAGTTCGGCTACGCTAGTACTCAACACTAACCATAAAAGGTTTTTGGAAATGAGCAATCTTTAATTATTTAGGGCAATGAACGGTGAAAAGGCACTACCATTCTTATGACACTTAGTTACTCATGTAGAGTTAATTGGAAATAAGGGTGCTGCTCCCGAACAGTGAAGAGCTCAGCAACTCATGGGCTTGAGTCCAAATAAGCCGTTGGAACCGAGGAGCAAGTCAAAGCGCTTTCCATAGGCGGCGTAAAAGAGTTGCATTATTGGGGAGGAGGGATGGCAAGTTACTATAGCTGCGGCTGATACAAGGGATGCACCGCTGAAAGTATTCTCCGTTCGGCGTGAATGCCATCGTGGGAGCGAATTTGCGCTGGTGGGCGAAAGCATGTTCTGCGTCAGCAGCGATGAAGGACTTTGTAGCGTTAATGACCCGCACTAACATCTGGGCTCATATATGCAATACAAGATAGTCGGAACAAAGTAGTGTCAGGCAGCAGTGACAATGTGCTTATGAGCGAAACAAAATGCAGTGAAGACGTATAAGCTCCTAGTTAGGCAAGCTGGCTGACGTAAAAGGAGTGCTAGCATAGCATCAGAGGTCGTGCAGAGTCAAAACACGCACGGGTAAGCACAGTGCATGCGCAGAAAACTAAAGCATATGTAAAGATCATGACAAGTTTAAAGACCGACATTATGGAATTCATGGTCCTTGCGTGTACCATTTCTGCATCTCATTTTGTGCACCGGCTCGACCTCTTTTTCTTAGTTAGTCCTGAAAAGTTATAAACGCGCAAGCTATATTCGTGTCAGCAATCTTTCTCAGATTCTCCCGGCATGGGGAGCTATGACTGGAAACACAGTAGGTAAAAATTTGGTTCATGTAGAAAAGTTTGGTTAAAGAAATTGGGCAGCGCTGCATAAGGAAAACAGAAAATCCAGAACAAAGTCCAGAATGGCATAGGAACTTCAGAGTCACGTAAGAAGGGAAATGAGCCTTGCAAGTGGATATTGTGCGTCGCTGCCTAGTCCTAAATATATGAAGGCGCCTGGCTTATTATGTCGGGGAATTTTGTTGTAGAGCGTGGTCAGAGCTATTTGATCTGAGCAGTTGGGAATGAATAAATATTTATTCACGGTAGAGGTCGAGTTGTTGCCGGTGTGTCCCTTGGTCCAGGGCCCCAGCGACTCCATCTGAGTTCTTGGCACTGGTGAGCAGCGCCCTTTGGTTCTCCAAGGGAGAGTAGGGATGCCGCCCCACTAAGGACATACATCTACGTCTTGTGTTGGCTGAAAGCGATGGACGTGGTGAGAATTATGCAGTCGAAGAGTCTTAACACGTCAGAGAAGTTAAGAGCCCTCCGGGGAAAAATGTTTTGGGGGGGGGGGGGGGGAGAAGGGAAGGAGTTTATGCTTCTGTATAGAGTCAAGGTTTCTAAGCGCGTGTTTTAAAGGTAGACGAGGAGTATAGAATTGAGAGAGAGAAGGCCCCGCTGGAAGAGTATAATCGCGAGCTATAGTGCCTCGCAGCCGGGGACCAGGTAATGTCACACTGACATGGTTTTGTTGGAGAACATCCTTCAGGATGTGGAGAGCTTGCCTTGAGACGCGACCGCTTGTGTAAGCTCGGTAGGCGCCCGCTGAGTCGGTGAAGGTATGTGAGCTCCGGGAAGGGGCATCACTCTGTTTAATGGCGAGGGCAATAGCGATCGCCCCAGCGGCGGTGAGGTATGGTGCCCGGATGAAAGCGGCCAGGTATGAAATGTTGGTGTCGTCTGAGTGGGCATATGAGAATATCCCCGTAGATGGCTATGGCTGTGATTTTCTGTTCACACTGTTTGGAAAGGTGTCGAAGGGGGGCCTGTCCTCTAGCCGTTTGAAGCTCGTGGTGCATGTGGCGGGGGATAGAGTCATGATAGAAAGGGGTGGGGGATGTCAGTGGACAGTACGCCTGTGGAAGCAAAGGTCTGGGAGGCCTGGTGTAGCGAATGTGGCGGAGGTAACGGCTGAGGTCGTAGCAGACGAGTGCGTTGGGAGGTGAGGACCGCGTCACAGGGTTATTCAAAGGGGCTTTGAACGCCCAGTGCAAGAAGGTGGACCGTAGACGTGCACATTGGATGCCGAGAGCAGTCTTGTAGGGGGTGCTGATTAGGATGTCGGCCTGATCTAGGGTACTGCTTGTGAGTTGTGTTGTTTATAAGGGAGGTCACATTGTATGCGGCTGCTCGCAAGAGCCGTTGCAAAAAGAGTGGTGCATTCCTCCCGCATGCCCTTGAGGTGCCCTGCTGTGAAGCAAATCATGCCGGTAGTGTTAATGATGGATGCTCGAAGTGTAGTGATGGTGTGGGTAGCTTTGCCGTCGTGATGGATGCAGAGACAAGGGACCCGCCCAAGCGGGCGCTCCTCGAAGGGCGTTTGTGAATTTGTAGGCAGATAGGGCCGGGTGACTTGTACAGGTCTCTGAGAATTAGAAAAACTTAATATTTCAGACTTGAGAAAACTCCGCTTCAGAAAGTGACAAGTTCCAGTAGAGACGATTCGTGGGCTTACGGATGGCGTCGTCGTCTCGAAGCAGCCAATAAAACCTGTGGCAGTATGTCATCATTTTCTTCTTAAAAGCCCTTCTTTTTTGCTTCTTTTAAATCTTAATTTATTTCCCCGACTGTTACGTCTATGAATTTGTATTAATGCATTTCTTTCAATAAGTTTTTTGTCAGGCTGTTGTGCGTTTATCAACAGTCTCGAAGTTATCAACTTCAGCGCAGTTTACTATGAAGACCGTGGGTGTCGTTACAATCAATGAATACCCGATTTTTGGCCAACTAGGACGGCGCTGTTTTTGAAGCATGGACACTAAGGGATGTTCTCGCAACTGGTAAGATTGAACCCAGTGGGAAGAGATGCGTCGGCTAAGATAGCAGAGCTAAAAGGCAGCGCGGCGATGTTATCAGATTTCTGGAAATGAGAATTATCAAGCGCATCAAGGTTCAGAATACCACACCCCACGGAGACCACAAGAAGCTCGAGTGCATCTAAGACGAGATATCTAGCTAAGATAAAAACTGCGGCTTGAGTTAAAGAACAGGCAATTTCTTTAGTAACACTACTCCTACAAAAGTTATCCTAAGCCTTCATCTGGCTTTGTGCTGCAGTGCGTAGATCAACAGGAATCCCATTAAAGGTCTTTGTTTGAAACGCAAACGGGAGTGGCTTTTCTATTCGAATTTTATTGAAAAAAATCACGACGCAGCCAGTCGCATTTCGATTGAGGCGGAATGCTTGAGGCGAGTGTACTGTGCCATGTCAGTGCACGTTAAATAATCCCAGGTGGTCGAAATTATCCGAAGCCGTCTACTACGGCGCCGTATAGCCTGAGGGACGCTAAGCCCCATAAAACCGAACAAAATTATGCTGCAAAAGAAATCATATTGTCTGGATATAGACTAAGCGCCATTTGTATTAGTAAAAATTCGACCGCTTGCGCTATAACAGGTACGAACCTACTGAACCTACGATGTTTCGTAAATATTAGGCACTTTTCGTAAAAAAATGTTTTAAAGCGAACGCAGTATATTCGAACAATTTACCAAAATTGAGCAAGAGTGACTAATGCAGCGTTGATGGTAATTTAGAGTTTTCACAACCGGAACAGCACAACAGCGGGCATGACCATTATAGTCGACAGCGCAACGCTCCCGCCACGCACTCTGCGACGCACACAAGCCGGTTGATGCAAGCAAAAAAGCCGCAGCAAGCAACAAGAAATTTGTGCTTTTCCGACAACCGTACAATGGGCAGAGCGAACACGCCTCCTTTACCAAGCATCACTCAGCTCTCGTGCTATGCGGAAGATGTGCAAAATAAAAAGCTGGAAAATTTCTAAACTTTTCTAAACTTCACTTTTCAAGCGGCAGGGTGTCCACGGCATATCAGTACCTCATAGTAGTAAACACAGTGCAGCAGATAACGCGACTGGGAGCGCATCCTTTTGTGGCAAAAAAAGCACAAAGACTGCCTTATTCCAGCGAATTGTTCGCAAAGAAATGAACAAAATTCTATAAACATTGAATTTGAAGGCATGGTAATTTCACTCGCCAAATAAAGAGCATCGACGAGTTTCTTTGAAAATTTGGTGCCTTTGCTCCTTTAATTATGCATTAAAAAGGACCTGAGCATCGATTTTCTCTGTCCTTGGCGTCATAAATGTCTCGAGTTTAATACATGGGTACTTCGTTATCCTCATGTAGCTTCAGCTTGGTATGTCGATGACGTTGATCTTAAGAGGGTAAGGTGCCAGATCAGTATTCTTATGTCGCCGCAGCATTTTATGTCGACGAAGTTTTCAGTGAAGTTCATTGGTCAATTTTATCTCTGTTCTATTGAATTCCCACGTTGTCACCGGTCTCTCCAATCCAAATGTAAAAATAATGTTATAACAGATGGAAAGGAATCGAGATGTGCTTCGCTAAACCCGATTTTTAGAAGTAGAGCTGCTTTTACATCATGCAGTCATGTGGTGTG
This sequence comes from Amblyomma americanum, assembly GCA_030143305.2. Lineage (NCBI taxonomy): Eukaryota > Metazoa > Arthropoda > Arachnida > Ixodida > Ixodidae > Amblyomma > Amblyomma americanum. Next base: position 45,268 of record JARKHS020025708.1, on the reverse strand, counting down.
AATGGCAAATAAACACTTGGGACAAAGCACAGTACGGAAGGCTAAAATGGCAGAGAGGGAAGGAAGTACCGAGCAGAACATAAACTCAAAGTAGCGCATTTGTAGATTTCGTTGTATATATAAATAAATACTCAAAAGCGTTCGGTCGTGTTCTGTGCCTGCCTAGACGGTGGATGTACGTAGCCCTGTGTAAAATTTCAGATCTAATCATATTCTCTATAGCGATGGAAAGGAATTTTAAATCGGGCCCTTCAGCCATTTGCACTGTTGTCACATGAAAGAGGCCTCATGCGTATTTTGAGAACACTGTATTCCTGTCTGTGATGGGAAAGAGGACTGCAGGTTGTCATTATCTCAGCTTAAAAGCTCGAAGAAATAAACCCAGGCGGCATGTGGGAAAAAAGGAAACTATTGTGAGAAACTAAAAGAAAAAAGGAGGTAAAAACACATAAACAGGAAAGCTGACAAAGAGAACACTCGCGACAGACAAAGGAAAGGTAGAAGGACAAAGAGGAAGCGTTCACTCAACGTTCGGCGGAACGCTCATCGTCCTGAGTGTGCTCTGTGAAGGTGGTGCGTCGGGCGAGGAGGTGTGGCGGGGCGTTGGCGCAATCAAGCCCTCAGGTCGACGCTCTGGTGGACGACAGGGTCAGGTAGTCCGGGCACGCCGTGGTGGAGAGAAAGGCAGCCCCCAGGTCTGGTAATCCGGGGATGCCGTGGTGGATAGAAAGGCGGCCCCCAGGTCTGGTAATCCGGGGATGCCGTGGTGAATAGAAAGGCGGCCCCAAGGTCTGGTAGTCCGGGAAGCAGCGGAGAAGACCAAGCGGCCCGTGTTCTAAAGCTGCCGCACAGGAAGGGAACCACGGTGCCTAGGTCTGGTGGGCCTGGCCCTCGACGACGGCTGTCCAGGTCTGGTAGCCCGGACGTCTGCGGCTAAGGCCCAAGTCTGGAAAGTCGGGGAGTCAGCAGATCTTCCCCACGTCCGTCGGCGACCGCGTTCCAACCGTTCTCTCCCCCACGGGCTCTTCGCCACGTCTCCTTTTTTTCTTCCCCTTGAGCATCTTCGCCCGTCGCAGTGTGGCGCTAGCTTCTGACACTGTCATGGAATTTTAAATAATAAGGTGACATATGTCTCATGACAGAACATGCTATGAATGAGGAGCCAAGGTAGTGAAATGTGCATCCTTCGTTAGCAGCTATTGCGACGAGAGCCATTTATTATACGTTTGTGTACAAAATTGTCATAGGTTGTACGAAATTTTACAATAGAAAATTCCTCGTAAGGAAAGGGGTGCATTTAACGCAAAGAACTCCTTATGCTGCAGTATGTTCAAATTCTTGAGCAGATAAAGATATTCTAAAGGTGTTTTTTGTTAAAAAATGCGCTTCGAAAAATGTGCTTTGAGCAGTCGTCCACTGAGAATACGCATAATAGAGCGTTTTAGCATATCCCTGCCATATACTGCTATTGTACACAGCTACCGCCAGTCGCCAACACCGCATACGCAGAAAAGCTCTGTTCGGCCTGGAACCGATCCGTTACGGGCGCATCTGCACCTTGTGAGTCATCCACATATACGCTTTTTGCATTTGACGGACACGGTGCAAGGCAATTTTATACGTTGGTGGTGCACACTGCCTCTATGCGAAAGCTCAAATCTTAGCCACCACAATCATAACAGCCTTGTAATATTTATTTGAAAGACGGGTACAAAGTACCACACGTAGACTCCATACTTTTCGATTATATATCGCGTTGTGAAAAAAAAGACAAAAACGAGGCACTGGCATGTTACATCTCGTGCATTTATTTTCCATGTCACATTCAGGGCTGATTCGCGGCTTCAGTTTCTCTTAAGAGAGTAACGCTTAACTTTACGAGAAATATAGTTAAACATGACGTGAAGCATACTCTACCATGACGTGAAGCATACTTAAACATGACGTGAAGCATACTTAAACATGACATGACGTGAAGCATACCCTACCGAGTGAAGCCACTGCAAGCTTATCCGAAAATGCCCGAGCGCAGGTAATAAGCCCGGTACCCACATTGTAGCGTAGCAGCCAAGCTCAGTCACGGTGGTGGAAGAGGACGACGACCCGGAGGTGTGAAGCTCGCTCGCAGCTCCATCTCTTATCCTGTGCCGCTGTGAACTGCTGCAAAATGACCTGGATTCAACTGAGCCACAACGTCCTCTTACATTTGATATAGGCTGCTACACCTTCCCGCTCTTCTCCACGGATCTCCGTAGCCGCACCTTAGCGGCGACGTCCGTCATGACCGAAGTCACCAGCCAGACCGCCCCCATCCCTTTACTTACCAGCCTCTGTTCCGGCGGACTCCAACAGTGCGACACCAGCGTCCACGCTGTCGACGACTGGTTTTCGTCGTACCAGTGCCCCAGCGAGACAATGTCACCAAGCTCGGTAATGTCGTATTCTATTTTACCGACGTGGCTAATTTGTGGTTTCGAAATCATGAAGCCGACTTGCCAAATTGGTCTTCCTTCAAGACCAGTTTTTCGAAGATATTCGGCAGTCCCGCTATGCGCAAATTGCGCGCCGAGCAACGCCTCCGCCCTCGCGCTCAACACCCCAAAGAAACTTTTACCAGTTACATTGAAGATGTACCAGTTACATCGAAGATGTTGCAGGCCTGTGCAAGCGCATCAACCCATCGATGCCTGAGACCGATAAAAATTAACAACATCCTGAATGGTATCTCAGACCACGCGTTCCATTTGTTGGTCGCCAAGAAAAGCACCCTCTCACAGCATGAACACTGGGTGACACCATAAACCGCGCGTATGCCATGCCGTTGAGAAGAGCTTAGACCGAAGGCCGTCGACGAGAACACGGGCCACCCCAAAGCTTCAGCGTATACATCAGGTGAGGATAGCAGGCTAGGAAGGGTTTGAGGCTGGTTCGTGTGAAGCCATTGGTGACTACCAAGTGAGGTGACCCACCTTTTACCCTTTCATCATGGCTGGGTTCTTACACTTCAAGAGGTGCGCCATACCTTCCATGCACGTCGCCGTATTCCTGTTATAAAGCTATTGGAGCGCTCGTTCAGCTCCTCCGCGACATCAGCGCTGGCATGAGTTCCCGGCAGGCAACATTAGAACTAACGCCAAGACAACGCGAACCCCGCAACTTGTCAGCGTTGTGCCACAGACTGGATGCGGCAGTTCTTTTGTATTGACTGAATGAGTTATGCACATGTTCCAAGATGTCGCCGTGGAATGACACGGAGATTCTGTAGACTAATTTAGCTGATCCTCAGGCTCTGCATTATGCTGGCAGCGGTCGTATAGCAATGCTATAGCAGCAGGTGGCAAGATCTCAGGCAGTAAGCCTCGCTGTTTTTGGCTATCACGATAAATTGGAGTGTCCATCAGCCTAGGCCTGCTGTTCCTGCTTCCGGCTGGAGAACGATGCATGGGATATCACTTTCACTTACCTCCACGAGCCATGCCGAGACTTTCGTGATTTAAAAAAAAAAAACTTGTTTACTAAAACACTGAGGCCCGCCTAAATTTCTCGTTCTCGACAGGCAGCCAGATAAAAGTATTTTCTTTAGATACCGCTTCTAAGTATGCTATACCGCCTTGCATTTTCTTCTATGTGTGTTCAAACATTTTGTAGTTATTGAAGCATATAATGGCGACCCAGCTCTGAAGCTCTTAAAACTGATTGAAATATTATGTGCGCATTAGCCGGATAAAAAGCCTATAAAGTTTACAATTCTGCATGAACTTGTCTGTACAGACAACAGCAGCCCGTAAGAGCCTGAATCGGCGCCCAGTATGTGCGATCGCTCTTGTACGGCTGTGGAGAATTCATGTTTGACAAGGAATGCATTTAAGGAATGGCCCCCGAAATTTTTTGTCCATGGCTCTCAAAACAAATTTTGCAAAAAGTGTTCGCGCTTTGGATTTTCATAATGAATGACAATGATGGACTTAGACACAGTTAGAATCTCGGTAAAGTAGTCTTATCAGAGTTTAATCAAAACGTTTATAGTTCGCTAATGGTATTGAGATTACAATGACGTGGTATTCAAAATGTGCTGATAATAGCAGAATGATATAACCGGCTTCCTTTTTCTCCTCTTCTCCTGTCCGCCCCACCTTTCCTCTCTCGGCTAAGCGTGGCCGACCGCCTAAGGGGGCCTACTGGCGAACATCGCGCATAGGCGCCCTATAAGTGAATTTGTCTGCAGTTTTCTCAGAACGAAATGCAATCTCCTGAAGACGGATTCAACAGAAGTGAATGGCACTTAAACGTTTTATGCTGTTAAGCGCCGGGATGATATTGTACAAAGCTTCGAAACAGCGAATTGCTCGCTTTGCTAAGTGCTTCAAATTCTCCATTCCTGCATACCATTCTTTAACTGGATTAACTTCAGTTTTCTGCTCTCTGACATTTCAAGCTTCTTCCTTATAATTCGTTGCCTTTTTTATTGTCAGTAAAAATAGAACTTGAGACACCCTACAGTACTGCCAAAAATAAAAGCTGCATGTCTTAGTTTGGCATGCATTTAAATCTCCCTTTCAAATTTGCATACTCTTCAGAATAATCTCGTCTTACGGGGTTTAACGTCCCAAAGCTACTCAGGTTATGAGGGACGCCGAAGTGAGGGGCTCCGGAAATTTGAGCCACCTGGGGTTCATCAACGCGCAGTGACATCGCACAGTACATGGGCGTTTAGGATTTCGCGTTCATCTAAATTCGACCTCCGCGGTGGGGATCGAACGCATGTCTTTCGGGTCAGCAGCCGAGCGCCATAACCACTGAGCCACCGCGGCGGCTCTCTTAAGAATAATGTCTGTGGGTTCTTTGCCTCGGCTTCAAAAAGAAAGAATATAACTGTTGAGCCTGTACATAGCCTGCTGCAACGAGCAAGACAAATTGAGTTTGGCAAGAAATGCATCTCCTCTTGAACAAAAAAAAAATTGTTTTCTATATTGAATTGTTCTTTGTATTTTTGTTCCTCCATGCAATAACACCTTTTTGTTTTGCAGCACACAAAAAAGCGAATAAAAACTAGAGGAAACTTTGAACCGACACCAAGCCGTCAGGGAGTTGAAAAGATTGATTACGTCCAGAATAACGTCACGAAGCGCTATATATACCTATATACCCTCAAGGATCTACACAGTATCTGCAGGGATCTGCACCAGAGAACTGACAGTTGCATAAGGACAGCTATGACTGTGAAAAATATGGCCTTTCTCTCTGTGTTAGTTGCTTCGTTCCTGCTTATGTGAGTACCATCTGCTATAATTTTCAAGCAAAAAGTATATTCATTAAATTTAGTCATGCGAAGGCTGTTAATCAGAGTTTGTGGGATGTTCTAACGTAACAGAGGAAAACGCGGCAGAGGAAAAATTCACTTGTGTACAATAGGCCTTACGGTGCTCAGACAAAACACCACAGACACAGAAAATCATTGCTATTGTCCGTGGGTGTTTGTTCCTTAAGTACTTGTGGTTTTCACGCTGCAGCTATGTGCTAAGAAAGTAACCAACTTGTTCTACTGATATGTAGACACTCTTCACACACGTTTTAGAATATTGGTGAATATAAAAGAGCCAATTAAATAGGAGAATTGGCTTGGAAGCTGCGTATCGTCTTGAAATATTTAATTGTTGAGAATATGGGCTGTACAACTGCTGTTGCTTTTTAGACAGCGGCAATAGCCAGTCAAACATTTCAGTGCATTTCGTAGAAAAGCAAATAGTTATAGAAGATTCGTCCAGTAAATTGCGCCTTGTTATCCTAGTTCCATGACAGGAGGTTAAGAAAATGCTTAACATTGGGCATAGAGAACGCCTGAAGCAGAGACGTATTTTCACCTGAAATGGTCCTGAACTTGCGCATCGCGTGGTAGCCGCGGTTCCACAGTCTGCGGTTCATTCTATTATATAGCCTAGCCAGAATTCACTGCTCGTGATTGAAAACTCATCGAAAAAGCGCAAGATAGCACACCTTTTTACATGATGATCTGGTAAATATACGTAAAAGGGCTAAAATACCGCTTCGTTCTTCGTTTTATGAGATGCATAGTAGGCGGCAAGTGTTATAAATTACGTAAAGTAATTACTTATTGACAGCTATATTAAAACACCAGAGACAACAAACATTTTCAAGGATAACACGGTTAGGATAGTCTCGGAATACGGCGGTCATTTCTTTCCTGATGCTCGCATCTTAAAACTAAGCCTGCCTTGTTGAAGACTCCATAATCGTTTCAAGCTCATTTAAGGCTTTGACCTGAGCTGAAAAATAAAAATCATCTTTCTCGCTCCTCGCTCTCTCTTTCTAGCAGCATGTATTTTTGAGGAATAATAATGACTGCAAATTACAGTTTGAAAATCATCCAATAACTCGCGCTTGCCCTGCACTTTCTGCTACCTCTTTGTCGGGGGTGTCAAAAAAAGGCATGACAGTGTTTGTACTGTGACGAGGACACGGAGCCCAACGTTAATAAAATTCGTTCTTTTAATTGTCTCGGAGAAAGCTCTTGATATCATATGTAAGCATATTTCGTTATCGCTACTCTTAGAAGCCGTGAAGTACTAATGGCGGCGGGATTCTGAGCACAAGGTGGCGGTATTCATTTCAGCCTAAGTGGCCACAATTTTACGAGGCGAAGTGCACAAACTTTTATGGGCTGCGCAATGCGCGCGCACGGTGAAGACTGCCAGGTGATTGTAATTATTCAGGATCCTTCATTCTAGCAACTATTTCTCTCTGCCCTTCCCTTGAGACGCGGTTCAGTTGATTACCGTGAAGAGACACAGCCTCTTTTCTCAACTTACCCCAATAAACCCTCGCCGTTTGTGGGAGCATGAGAAGGCGCTCACTCCCAAGAAGTAAAAGCCGCGCTCCAGATACTGTGAACGCGCATTATATGAAAGGCAGTCTTCCTGCGCCAAAATATTGCGCATTTCTGCAAGGAGTTTCTAAACCACCTGTTCCCCCATTTATCTTTGTTGTCTACCACTTGACTCTCTCCACAAATGTAAGCGAAGAAGCAGTCGCGTGCGTAAATCTTGCAATCCATGCAGACTGTACTGGATACAACCTCTAACTATGCCATTGTATACCATCTGGTATGCCGAAAAGGCATGCATACAGACTGAGTTGAGTCGCTCAGCTGGTAAGGTGAAGCCAGAAAATGACTCCATTTTTAACGGCCAGATGGCAGCTGACGACCTGCTGGCTGCCGCAGCTATCTCGGCCCCTAGTGAGACAGATTTAATACGAATTCTCATTCTTCACAACTCTCTCCTGTTCTGCTTCGCGGCTGCGGCATGTTACAATAACGCTTTTAAATCGACGTGAAATCGACGCAGAGGTCGGAAAACAAAAATAGCATTGGAACAGAAGAAATCAAAAAATGCTTTGTTAACCCTTTCCACAAGAGGTAACTGCCCATTCGAAGTGATAATTAAAAGTTTGCAAGCATTCAACAGTCCTCCGCTGAATTCTCCATTCCCTTTTCGCACTACAGTAGCCCTGTTCAATCGGCCGCCGAGCCCAAGGTCACTGGATGTAAACCGGGCCTCGGGGCTGTATTTTGATTGAGGCAAAATACCAAACGCGCCTGTGATGTGCGATGTCAGCGCATGCAACAGAACCCTTGGACGTCGAAGTTAATATCAAGCAATTAACAAAGGCGTCCCTCATAGTCAGTGATAAGCTTTGGGACGTTAGTCTCCACGCATCATAGCATATCAAATTGTCAATAGTTGTAATTTCTGGCCTATGTTGGAATGGGACAACGTTGACAACAGACTGGGCTTTGTATAATCACACATTAATCGGAGCTAGTTCACTATTTTTCATGTCAGCATTCTGCGTTGTTCTAACGAGTCTACTGCAGCCGGTTGCAGCTAAATGCAGTGTTTCACTAATCCAGCAGTTGAGAAAGGTCCAAAGTCAATATTTATCTCTATGGAGATTTGGGTGAATTAAAATCGGAAATCTACTTGCCTATAGCGGTGAATAAGTGCTGCAGACAAGTGATCGCACCTCTCAGAAAGGCTTCAAGCGAACGTGCACTTGCCTTCAACCATGTCACGCTCTCTCAAGAAGCGTTTCACCTCGACAGAGATCTGGTACAGTTTACGCCGCGAGTCGAACGTTTCTGCGCACAGCCTCGGAGTGACGATTTCGGCATGGTCATTGGTGCGGTTCTTCATTCCGGCGATGAAGAAACGATTGGCTGTATAATGCGCCAGCCTTTAAAAAAGCATCGTGATTCAACACCACAACCTAGAAATGTGGAATTTCCACAAACGTGGAAATTTTAGCTCAAGTACTATGCTATCGTGAGTTAGCGTACAGACGAGAACTATGTATCGGGTTCCTCATCAGTCAGCATATATGCAGCTGGCAAAATAGAGGAATTCTAGGGTACTAACAAGAGGATGGCAGGTATCGTAATTAGGCTTAATAAGAGGTATAAACTGAAGCTAGTGCAAGCCTACACGTCTACACCTAGCTGTGATTAACAGATCGTAGAAAGCTTCCACGAGGACGCGGAATCGGCAATGAACAAACTAAAACCACAGTACACTGTACTGATAGGCGAATTCAGTGCCAAGGTAGGGAAGAAGCAGGCTGGAGACAAGGCAGTACGCGATTATGGCATATGGTCTAGGAACGGCAGGAAGAAATTATTAGTAGAGTTCCCCGCGTAATGATCGGAAGGGCGACCGGTGTCTGCGCAATTCGCGCACTTCATGGTAGGATCTCTCGCAGCAACCAAAATCGAACGTCCATTCTAAATAAACAGCTATTAAAAGACAGGGTTCCCTTATTTTGTTGAATACCTCCAATTCCGCAATATCATATTGTGCCCCAAAACTAAAAATGAAAAATTTAATCAGTAACAATGATAAGAGTGAAGGACAATCTTCGCCATCCAGTACAACCTGCATGCTTTGTTTCACGACACGAAACGTGTAGGTCGCTGATGGCAAACGCATTGCTTTTACGGCCTGATTAAGAGCTGCTGGGAATGGGAAGAATATGTGACTAACTTCATTTCGCATCTTCTTGTGCTCTACTCTCTGCCTTTTTCGCTCTGTTGCTTGCGGCTCGACAGCCTAGTGGCGCTGCACACATCTGTATGCTATATCATGCACACTGCAACCACAAGCAGGGTAGCACAGCAGAGAAATATGTGGTGACATATGCTGAGCCAGACAACTTGCAAGGCAACCCCTTCGATTCAGAAACTATTCTCGGGAAAAAAACTAACATCCATATGTGTTTATTCCGCATTGAGGCATTAGAATGTCTTGTCTGGTACTGTTAACTGTATTTGGCAGCATTTTTATACGCTGCATCTTGCGGCACTGCCCAAGACGTTGAAGGCCTGTTAACGTTAAAACACTGCTTATTGAAACAAGTCTTCCGCTGTGCTATGAAAAATCGTTTTTGGTAACAAGAGAGCTTAATGTAGAAATGGTTGTGCATCGCACAGTTTTACTTAGAAATTACCAACAAATCTTGTACTGGTTCATCGGATGCACGCGTGGTGGTGATGGAGGTGAAATATGAAAACGCTCTCTGCTGTGCGATATGAAGAACACATTAAAGAACCCGAAATGTTCTTAGCTCGGAGCCCACCCCTACGGTGTCCGTCATAAGCATTGTGTTGCATTTCGACCTTAAACTCGACCATTCTTTTTTCTTTTTTTGTCGCTTTAACTCTCAATCGTTGTAAACATACAATAAAAAATTTTTTTTTGCTTCGTAATGAGCGTAACAGAAGGTAAGCTGTGCGAACTGATGTTACCAACTGTCTTCTATATTAATCAAATTGACATCTCTTCTGCTCAACAATGGATGCTATGATAATGCAGACCCACAACAGGAATTTCAATTAAGAATATCTTTGGCCCAAATGTATTTGGCACAACTTCCCAATGCAACGGCACGGTGAGTGTTTTCGAGGAATACAATAGCAGTTTTTTATCATGATTGATGCTTGCCTTAGTGAAGTGAAAATATATTGGCAACTGGTGATAGCACTCGTTGAGACAACAGCAGCGCACAAAAGTCGACGGGGCAAACAAGGGATGACAGGAACGAGGTTCCGTCTCGAAATATACATTCACGACATGAGCTTCAGAAGCTACAGGAATTTATCAGCCGATACAAACTTATGAGCGTCATTGCATGCCTAGCAAGCACTTAAACAAGACATGATTACTAATGCGAAACCATTTCTCCAGAAATCTCTTCTCACTTTCGCAACATGTGCCATGCGTGTTGGCGCCGCAAAGCATATATACGGCATACGGTTCACATCCTAGTTCCGCATGGCAAGCAACATAATTTTGCGACGCATGGACTTCCTAAGCATCGGAAAGAATGGTGCACTTTCACCAACGAGTAGCTGAGCCCCAACGAACTGCAACTGTCAAGCAATAAACAACAGATGTCAATACCTTTTTACCCTATTTCCGGGCGGCGGCAAGACGTGCCAAGCATTCCTTGAGGTTGTTTTTTCCCGGCAGCAGCCTGCGCTTAGTATTAGGCAGCAGGTTTAATGCCACTGCCATAAACTTAAGAAAAAGTTCGTATGCGCTAATGGCAACCGTTACTAGCACCATGTTTTACTGCACAACTGAAGTCAAACCATGCGATAAAAATAAAGAATGTACGCAACTAATTAGTTATAATAAACTGCAAATCACCAACCAAAATTTTAACTTTAACCCCACGTTTCGAAGTTGACTCGGCTCCTTCATCAGGAATGACTGAGGGCAGTAGCTTGCGCCTTTTAAGTATGGAGGGGAGGGTGGGGGGATCAAAGGAACGACAGTTGTGATGCGAAAGGCGCGGGGAAGGGGGAGGGAAGGTTTAGTCTTTTAGTCCCGCATGCGCACTGCAGAGAGGTGGTGAATGGCTACTTTTTTCGTTGAGTTTAAGAGCGAAGTCCCTGGGCATATACCGGGGGCAGGGTTTCTTTTGTGCGGTTGATGTTTTTCGGGGTGGTTTGGATATGCCAGGATTCCAGAAGGAGCCTTTTGTGGTAATTTGTTTCGGTTCCGAGGATGCGGGTTTCTTCGAACTTGATTCTATGGCCGGAGTCCGCGGGATGTTTGGCTACTGGATTGCGCTCTCTTACGAATTTTACCTACAACTGAAAGGAACACCAATGGGAGCATCCATCTCTGTCGTCATGGCCAATTTAACCATGGAACACATCGAACAATGAGCCCTCTACTCATTCCACTCGAAACCAAATATTTTCCTCACGTATGTTGACGACTGCTTCTCCGTCATGAAAAGATCTGAGACTCAAAATTTCCTTCGTCATATAAACTCCGTAGAACCTGACATTCAGTTCACGCTAGAGGTGGAACAAGAAAACACCCTACCGTTTTTGGACGTCCTCGTGTCCCGAAACCACAATACCCTTCAATTCTCCGTATACCGCAAACCAACTCACTCAGGCCGGTATCTCCACTTCTCTTCGAACCACCCGACAGTCCATAAAGCATCAGTGGTGAAGACGCTGTTCAGAAGAGTTGAGACACACTGCAGCACAGAACTTGGCAGAAAAAAAAGAAAAACGCACGATATTCAAAGAGCTTATCATGAACGGCTACCCAAAAGACTTTATTCAAAAAACCATTCGACGTCAAAAAACGGCCGTGGCTTAGCTTGGTTAAGCCTGGTGATTGCGAAGCAATAGTGTGTTATTCTCGGATCAGCTGGTAGTATGGCTGGTGGTAGTCTTGGGTTATGCTAGTGTCTATGCCACAACCGGTCACACACTGTACACGCATAGCCGAACGGGTTGTGAGTAAAGCGTCTGTTGAATTCACGCGTTGCCGTCTCAAACTCCTTTACTCATCTCGCATGTTCTTCACGTCGTTCTACTGCAATGTGTCCTTCGGGTTGAGTCGGGCCAGCCTTGGTGAGATTTCTCCTGTCTTTTCTTCGAACGCTCTTGTCTCTGCTGGGGTGTTTCTTCTGCACGCTGTTTTCTTCGCTTTTCGTTTTTCTTCTCTCGAAACGCACGTTCCTTTTCGAGCCGCTGCTGCCGCTGTTCCGGGGTTTCTTGGACACGCCTCTGCCGTTTAGTCGCGTTCCAGCGTTCTGAACTAGTAGAAGGAGACTCACTGTCGGGCAAACTCATAATTTCTTCCTTTGCTTCTGCTGTTTCCACAGAGGAGGTTGCACGTTGTCGCCGAGCTGCATACTGGGCACGCCGCTTAGAAAGTCGTTCTTCTCGTTCTTCTTCCGTCTCCGTAGCTCGCTGATGCTTCCTCTTTGCATTCTGCCGAGCTGCCTTGTTCGTAGGCACCATCGTAACATCTGGCTGTATGACTGCCTTGGCGAGAGGAGCGGAGGTGTTTTATACAGCTGGTGTGACGTCACTCTGACCGTAGCGCCCCTGGTGAGAGGAGCGGGAGTTAGGCCGCCGTTGGTGGCTACCGCCTCGCCTCGCGACGGCGTGAGATGGGGCCTCCGTTTTTACACAGCTGGTGTGACGTCACTCTAGGCCATGTGGTGTGACGTCACGCAGCGAGGTCACGCTAAAGGTCAATGGTGCCTACCACCGCCTCGCCACGGAACGGGCTGAAGTGCGACCTAAAGTAGTATTGCTTCGCAATAAAACAAACCATTCGTCAAGAAATCAACGAACAAAGACCAACGCCACCACCAAAATACGTCACTTTACCTTAAGGCGGAAGTGTCAGCGAAACAATCGCCCGAATCCTGAAAACATCGGGTCTCCAGGTTGCACACAAGCCCACAAACACTGTTGCGCTTTGCCTACCGGTTACCAAAGACCGGCCGCCGAGAGAAAGAGCCCAAGGCACTGTATACAAAATCACATGCGCCGACTGCGACGAAACCAAAAAATTCAAAGAGAGAATTCGGCAACATAAAAACGACATCCGCAATTTCGCAAGAGAGCGCAATCCAGTAGCCGAACATTCCGGGGATTCCGACCATTGAATCAACTTCGAAGAAACCCGCATCCTCGGAACCAAAACAAATTACCACAAAAGGCTCCTTCTGGAATCGTGGCATATCCAAACCACCCCGAACAATATCAACCGCACAAAAGGAAACCTGCCTTCAGTATATGCCCAGGGACTTCGCTCTTCAACCCAACGAAACAGTCGCATTAGCGCTCGTGCGGTTCGTCTCTCTTTCTTGGACTTTCGTCTTCTTGTGCCCCACAGTTTGTTTACCAATCAACCACCAACAAGCCCAAACAGTCACACTGCATGCAATCGCATTAGTTCTTATATGTGATCAGATGCGCTCCAGATCGGTTTGTGCCTTTTGGGAAGCCACCCGTGCAATATTCCTGAGCTCAAAAATCTGCCAATGAGTGGCCTCAAAAACCCCGTCGCCTCCGCATAGTCTCTGCGACCATCGCGAGGTGGCAAAAATCTCTGGCATGACCCGAGCTGCTTATTACCTGCCTGGCGTTCAAGCGGCTCAATTGGTGGTACAGATCTGCTGCGTCCATCTTGAATATAGAAGAGTGCGTTTGTTAAAAGTTATATGAAGCAGATACTCAAAATGAACCGAGGAGGCAGAGAGCCGTATGGAGAGGTTAAATTACAATGCACGGATAGCTGAAGAATTTTGTAACAATTCATTATTGTATTTCGCGGCCTTGCGCGCCTCGCGCTCGGATTTTGTTATAGCCTAAATTCCGTGAATAACTGGAATTAGATACAAAATTTTAAAGAAATGCTTAAATATGCAGGCTCAAATTTGCTGGGACAAAATCGTTCGAGCTAGAGCAGGCGACGGCTAATTGGCCGATGTTGTGAGGGAACGCGAACATACAAAGCATTTTATAAAAATGCTTTGCACTTTCCAACCAAATTCACGAAGTTAAAAGAAGTAATTAAGAGTGTGTTCTAAAAATGTATAAAAACAAATATGCAACCAATTATTTTTCTCTTATTTGTGGTTGTCCGCACTCCTCATTCTGGCGCTTCAGTTCCGCAGGCATACTGATGTCGCTGACTCTTGGCTTTAGACCGTATTCGATACTACATTCCCCAGTTTAGAGAAAGAGACCCAGCAGTTGTACCTGTGGGTTCACCCGTTCGCTGTGTTGACCCATTTGTGAACGCCTTCTCCGGTTTGACCAAAAAAAGGAACGGAGCTCCCAATAAAGCTGCGCAGCGGTACTCGTTGTTCACGGAGCCCCATTGCCAGGCTGTGACAAACAGCCCCGCAGTGATGCTCACGCTTGTTCCAGTGCCTGCTCCATGGTGGAGCTCGGCTGGGCAATGGCTACGACGATACTCGAGCGGTTGAGGCTGCTTCGTTTTGAACCACGTACCCAGCGTCTCCAACCAATTGTCACGCGCCCGGGATTTATTAGCGGAGCCTGGAGAACGTGGAGTGGCTCACAAGTCATCCACACAAACCGAGACCACAGCTCGCAGGACGTCGTCCTCGTTTGCCTTTCTCTGCTTCACCCTGTTCTTTATCAGGTCTATCACAAAACATATTATTCTTGACGTCATTAGTGCGCCTTACCCACGGGTAGCGTACCCATGTGTAGCGCTTTGATGAAGTCAAGCATGTTAAAGTCAAAGAGGCCCGTTTGCAGCTTTACTTACTCATTGTGCAATTTGCGATTTCCATTCTTTTTTCACCCAGTGCTACATCGGCGCCGGATTCATAAGTAACTGTACAGAACCATGCACTTGCATTGGCGACAATCTCAACGAAGGTACCAACACTGGACCCGGTAATTGCCGCTCAATCAACTGAAGGCATCCCACAGTTAGTGATGAGCCAATAAAGGTTGCTTTCTGGCGCATCCTACTGTTCAAGCAGAGTGAATATTACACCGGCCTCAAGCATGCATGCAGTATATCTCCCTGCAGCATGCGCTGGATTTTACATTTCTGTTTTAGAGATAGCTGTTAAGAAAGATATCAGCGGTAACGCTAGCACAAAACGCTGAACCCGATTTTCATCTGATTTTTGTCAGGTTCAGCTCCGCCCCGAATTTAGCTCTGATTTGAACAAAGCCGCCGCGGTGGCTCAGTGTTTATGGTGCTCGGCTGCTGACCCGAAATTCGATGGAGGCGAAATTTTGATGGAGGCGAAATGCTAGATGACCCCTATACTGTGCGATCTCAGTGCACGTTAAAGAATCCCAGGTGGTCGAAATGTCCAGAGCCCTTCACTATTCTCTCATAACCTGAGTCGCTTTGGGACGTTAAACCTCCTAAACCATGATTTGAACAAAATCCAAGCAAGATTATAGGGCTGGCAATTGAAAACCATACATATCAATAACATTATGTAAGCTGACATTTCGATACGAACTAATTTAGGTGTTGATCGACGTCAATAAATATCACATGGAATTCCAATGCAGAATTTCTGCGACACATTTATTCTTGTAAATTTTGTAAAGCGTAATTCTCTGTTGCTGATGCAAGCTGCTATAAAAGGAACCAAAAACCTGTTGGTTTAGGTAAATTTCATGTCATCTGCAGGTCCTATCGAACCAGCAACACGCTTTAATTATTGACCGATTTGTGTGTTCACTTTATTTATCCAAGCTTTCAGGTCATTTCCTACAAAAATACATTATAAATTAAGGTTCTACCATTGGGTGAAGTAGCGTCAATTTAAACAAACAACTCTGGTGGTTTGAAACTGTCAAAATAGTGTTTTTATTTCTACTGAAAAACACAGCATGCCCAACTTTTAATTTACAAAAAGGATACAAATATTGGTTGCATCATTTCACAAACGTTGAAGAAAGAAAAAAGATGGCAAACCACACAACAATTGACGCCGACAAGCGGCACTTGTTCAAAAGAATATCTTCAAGCAAGAAAATGATCAAGTTCCGTTGCTTTCTTGCTTGTCAGAAAATACAAACGTGTGTATCCTTCCTATTTCAGTTTTAAAACGCAGCACGAGTATTGTACAGAAATCAATGCTGTTAAAATTATTTCATGAGAATTAGGGAGGAATAATGCATTTCTTGGCATTTTTTCTTGTTAAATTAACACTTATCGCGGGACAAATCAGCCCAGTATTACCACCAGTGAATTGTCGAATTTATTAACCTTTTTTCCTAGTGAAACATTTAGGTATGATTCCAAAAATTCCACATGTTTTCTTGATAACTTAACTATGTGGAAATCATACGAACCGTGCCGAATCAACAAGGGCTGCACAGACAACATATTCAGAATGGAGGAATACACACGTGCGCCATAGACGCCATGTACTACTTCACGCGGAAACCGCACCATACCCAACAATTCTGGACAAAAGGCTTGTTGAGCGGGAAATCGTTCATGAACGCAATTTTTGCATGTAATGTAAGGTTTCACTATGACAATCAATATATCCATATCATCCCGATGATGGCAGTTTTGCATTTTGTTCTTAATTAAAGTTTTTGCATTCCTCAAGAGCGTTCCTCATTGCTTTTCTATGGCAGTCGTAACTGCTCAATGCCATCGATGGAAGTCCTTTTGAACGAATGATTTTTCTACACATCAGAAGAAGGGACCATTACATTCAATATTTCCATAACAGTATTCTACAATTTTCTAATTCTTCCAAACTTTTGTCTGACAATGTTGAACATGACAATTGACAGGAAGTATGCGGAATTCAGTTGTCTTCTGTATCACGCGGGTTCCGTATTCCAGTATCTATATTTGCGGCTCATACGAAAACGTTTATGGAGCGATGCTTCAATGCTTGTGAGAACGCTGTCCTACTGCTTACTGGACCGTCAGGCTGATGATTGCTGAGGAACCACACCTCTCCGCTCTAAGTTCCAATCTTTCATATTAAAGCGCCATGAAAAGTGTGGGGTTTAATTAGAGGACATAAATACGTTTCCACCGTTCAACCGCGGCTGACACCGTTAAAACCACCAAACCCACACCGTGATCGCGTACGCTACCGAGCGCACGCCGACCACGGTGGGCCTTGCTCTGAGGGAGCAAAGGAACGACACACTGGCTGACACAAACAGGCATTTATTGCTACAGAAACAATACCGCCAGCTAGCAACAAGATACACTAATGAATCGAGGCCGTCCGATTCACCGGCACGGTTTCGAGCGAATGTTCGCTCACGCTAGGGCAAGGGATACTCCGAGGCCTGACGGGACGAGATACCAGAGCAAGTCTCTCCGCCACTTCCTCGCCCCGCTGGCGAATAGCGGAGCCGCGATCGACACATCCACTCGCGCGACGATCCCAGCCAAAGAGACTGCGCTTGGTGGCTTGGTTGGTTGGAGGATTGGGGTTACGGGTGCGGTATTTGGCTACCCTCTAGGGGAACACGGCACAGCACCCGGGAGGAGCGATTCGGAAGAAGGGTAGGGAGGAAAGGACGGAGAGGAGTCCGAGAAGGGCAACACGGTACGCACGATGCGGGCGCACTCAGGAACTCAGTGGGCAAGACGAGTGTGGCGGGGACTGGAGGTGTTGATGTTAAAAGGAACTAAGCGTGACGCCACAACAACACCGCACCTTAGGGACATTGGTCTGCTGAGGGAGGACATAAATGGCAGGTCTGCCATACAGGGACTGTCATGATGCCGCGACGCGGCTGAGGGCATGAAATGCTCGCAAAGAGACCGATAGTCGGCCCTAGTGAAGAAGGGGGGGGGGGGGGGCGAGCGAGAACACTCGACGGCGAAGAGAGCGGGAGGGCAAGGGAAACGAGGGCCCGATGGGGTGAGGCGGTGGCGGCAGAAGCGGACGAGTCCGGGGTGTCCACCCAATGAACACGACTACACAGACTACCGCCCATAGATAGCGCAGTGCGTGCTCAAGCACCCCGTGTAGGGCGGCGACTGCGGCCAACCCCTGGGAGCACGCGCCACCTCGAGAGCCACCACAATATCCGCCGAGAGGCCCGTCACTCGAAGGAAGAATGCCGTTAAGGGCGGGAGTGAAAATAAAAGTTAATGCGACAAACGGCGCAAAAGGATAAGAGCGGGCACCAGGTGCGCGCGAAAAGAAGGGAGGAACGAGTTCAGCGGGCCGTAGTGGCGCGCCAAATAGGGCGCAGTGAAAACGCCCGCAAGATATGCCTTGAAGGCAGGAAAATTGAGAATTACGGCATAGCGCGAGCTGCAGCGCCGCGCAGCGCGAAGACCAGGAGGGCATGTGCAGCGAGGCGCCCGATGGAGCGAAGCTGGGGAGGCAGAAGCGGACGAGTCCGGAGGTAAATAGGGACAGTTCGTGAACGCGACATCGCAGGCCACCGTCCATAGATAGCGAAACACGCGTCCACGTACTCCGTGTGCGCCAACGACTGCGGCCAACCCCTGGGCACACGCGCTACAACGAGAACCCCCGAAAAAACGCGCAGAAAAGCGGACCGCCCGCGCGCAATAGCCGCAGAGGGGGGGAAGTGGGAATTATGAAATGAGGGGACAAGATGAGGTGCGAGAAAAAGGCGCCGGTGAGGCAAGGAGGAGAGGGAATTAGGAAGGCTCGAAGGAGAAAATTGTCATTGAGGCAGGAAGGGGAAACAGGTACTCGAGGTACGTGCGAAAAAGTCACCGTTCGTCCAGAGTCCACAGGGAGAAGTCCGAGCAGCAGACACACGCGAACACCGCACAGTGGTAATCCGTTCGAGGGTGGTGGTGAGGGTCTGATGTGTAATCCATGGTAGGGCCGAATAGGGTGCGCGTAGCGGTGGCGAGGGCGTGATGAACGCTGTTGCGGCGAAACAAAGGGGCTAGGGTGCCGTCGGCGGCACCCGCCGCCGGCCCAGACGAGACTTCAGAGACTGCGCTCTCCTGCGCGTGCAGCATTTACGCCGTCCGTGGCGCCCTCTCTTGTTAGTTAAGGTAAGTAACCAGGGAGAGTCACGGCCGGTCTCGAGATGGGCGCGAGCGCTCTTTCATACGGCCTTCGCATTCGCCGCAGAAGCAAAGCGAATTTTTCTCCGGGAGTTACGCCGCCCGCCACCGCTAGAGGCGCGACGACCCCACCGCTCGTAGTGTTCCTGTATATGCTCCCGAAGGGAGCATAGTTGCGCGACTGTTTTCCTCGCACTGCTCTTGACGCCATTCGCCAAGCAGCCGTCACGTGATTCCGCAGACGATGTTTGTTCCGTTTTGAAGTGGAAGAGCCGACTTTCCAGGCGCTACGCCGGTTCCTCGCCAACCCCAGTACCCTCTCGGCTGCCATCGTGATCGGGCGCGTCCGGTGCGGTGTGTTCCCGCCTTTTCCGTGCGCTCCAATTGTATATATTTTGATAGTGTGCAGTGACGGCAGCGTCCAACTATGACGGGGTGCAGTGCGCCAAACTGCAAGAACCGTACCGAAAGCGGCAAAGGTTTTACGCAGTGCCGTCCGGGCGGTCAGTCGTACGTCAGCGATTGCGCTGGCTTTTGCGCATGGGATGCGTGAAAGCGGCTCCGAAAGGAACTCGAATATGCGAGGTAAAAGAATAAACAGCACAACTTTACCGTATTTGCATGACTCACTTAGCCACATAACGTCCATTGTCTCATACCTCCCTCCGGCGTTGCAACCATCATATGGCTATGTGCCTAGTCTGATAAAAATTACAGTTCAATATAAATTATAAATTGTTAGGCAGGTACGCTCAAACTCCATGCGGCGACCCATGTTTGCCATCAACAAATTATCTTCATTTTTCCTGCAACGCTACAAGTTCCAAATGAAAATGTGAACAAAGGTTCCGTTCCTAACCTGGCTGCACGTGACAGAGCATTTCTCATGTGCAGCCGCTGCCAGCCCGTATGCTTATTCTGCTGCCACCTCCAACATTTTGCAGAAATGGTTTGTTTTGTGCAATAAAGAATGTTTGACAAGCAAACTGTATGTGAAGTTTTGTTCTAGTCCCAGTTTACTACACAGAAGTGGGAGGCCAGTCTCTCAGCATGAGAACAAGCTTTTCCCAGACTTTTTAACTATTTTATTTGTTAAAAATACCCTTAAGGTTCCACTGACAAGGATGTTATCACTGGAGGAGAGGGGAACAAAAATGGCATGAAATACTTGAAAAAGCAAAATTGGATATTCGGATAATTATTTTTCCTTGAGTAAAAGCGTAGAGCAGTCCAAAACAAAGATATTTCAGAATGCAGTGAAGGTACGTCTAATTCAAGTAGGTCAAGAGAAAACGCAGTAGTGCTTAGGGAAAAACGAGCAATTAAATAAGAGCACCAGAAAGAGATATCACTTTTCGAGATCCTTGGAAACCCGTATACCACAATTCAGGTGCAGTGACTTAAGGCAGGCTTCTCTAGCTTTTGGATATTAAAGAAGTACGGCACGTACGTGATGTGTCTGGGCTTGAAAAGATGACCATGGCAAAGGAAAAATGCAATGGAGGGCTCGAAGTCAGAGCGACAAATGATAGGTATATTTTGTGAAAGATAAGCGCGCGAGTTTGCGATACCTGTGCCTTTGGTGGGTTAGATTTACTTGCGTGCAAAATGCATAGCTTTAGACTGCCCGCATTCACATCGTATGCAGCGTGGTTTCACAAGCTTCGTACCACATCGGCGGTCGCAACCCTATAGAATAATGTATTTCAATGTGGTTCGTGCAGGGAGATGCATTACCGCACTTCTCTTCATCGCACAACTCACGCAGGTTTTTCATTTCCAAGCAATTCGGCGCCATTATTGTCCGTACTGCGAGCTATCGCTGTCGTTCCGCGATCTTTCTGTCATGCTGTAGGATATTTTCGGCAAATCAGATTATTTTTCGGCATTTTTTTCAACGAAGCATGATGGGCTTAGCATCGATCCCTGAGCACTGAGACAGTAAAAGGAAAGAAGGATGCCTGCAATCGAGCGCCGTTTGTGAGCTTTTCAAAAAAAAAGCGAACTGCTCTACAACGCCAGCCCCGTCATAATCCCAGCGCCTGTGCGCTCGAGGAGCTGCTTTCCCGCACAGCTTGGAACAAAATGGCGGACCTTCGCGCAACTCTGCTCCCTGCGGGAGCATATTACAGGAACACTAACCGCTCGCTCCCCGCCTGCATCTGCGGCGGCGGGTGGCTTTTGACTGGTTTTTGCGCTGTGGTCCGCTGCTTCATGGTGAGCGCAGCACCGAAGTCAAAGAAAACAAAATCCAGATGCTTAAGCTGCGTATCGGCAACAAAGTCCACATGTGCACAGATTCTTCGTAACAAACTTTGCTTGATGAAACATTTAAAATGAGGAATCCCTCTCCCATTCCTCACAACTATGTCGAGCATTTTCTGGTTTTCAATCCAGAAGGAAATACTGTGATCACTTCCTCTCTTATATATCATGGTCCGTGATTAAATGACAAGTTAGTGCTAAGAGGAAGAAAATGAAAACTCAGAGAACGAACGTTTTGTGCTCGTCCCATAAAAATGTACTATGTCGGGGAAAAAATTCTCTACGATGCTTGAGCCATAAATGCGATAGCGCCGTAGCTGGTGGCTTGAGACGATACTTGAGTCGTTGAATTGTCAAATAAATTGCAAGATTGCTGGGAGGTGTATATAGTACTTAATTACGCCGATATCGCTTTTCGCAAGTCCTGAATGAACTTATTTTTCACCCTCTTATACGTCACAACTTCCTTAAGCGAGAGGCCTGTAATGATATCTCAAAAGAATGCTAATTACTAATGTGCGAGCAAGTGTCAAGAAGCATTGTAATGAATTTTTATCTGCTCAAAGCCAATGACCCGCGGCCTTTCTGCTTTTGTTGTCAAACAAGAAGCCACCAGATCCCTCTGGAATGTCTGTAGCCGCGTGCAAGTCTCTCTTCATATTCAAAATGGTCGTAAGCGCATTAGGCGTCCAATGTTTCAAGTTCCTGGTCACATTTAAATTGTGCAAGGCCGAGAGCGACCGTCATTCTGACCTTCGTTGACCGAGCACTTGTTTCATCGCTGCGCAGCTGAACTGCATGCTTTATGTTTGAGGACACGAGTTAGCCCCAATAAACAATTTTCTAGTTGGACGCAAGCTTTCTTGTCGTCATTCTGGCCTGACTAAAATTAATAGAACATGCAGAACCAATCAGTTCAAGCTGCGTATGCTGCCACAGATATTGACATGTACTGAGTATTGGAATTTCAGAAAGTATGTATGTCCAATAAATGACTTCAGCTACCATAAAGAGCGCCATTTTTTGTTCTCCACGTATATTCAACCTGCGGCGTGTCCTGAAACATCCTAGAATATTTGGTTTAAATATCATTGTAAAAGACATCAGATTATGGACTTGAATGCCGAATGTCCTCTATTTTCGTAAATTCAGGGGATTTTACTAACATGTAAGTACTGCAAATGTTAATTTTATGTTCCTTACATTATAAGCTAAGCCAGCTGGTATAACGCGCATTGCTTTGAGGTTTAGTGGAGCTCCGTTAAGTTGCGGAAAACTTCTTTTTGTGGGGCTACTTTGTTTCCTGCATGACGTGAGGAAAGTTCATGCTCACGGGAGGTTTATCGAAAGCAAGGACGAGGCTACAGATATGCAGGAGAATAATGCAAAGCTGGTAGTCATCGCCTCCCAGATAAGTTTGCTCGCTCGTAAAGGCCGATTTTATAAAGACAGAGCGCAGTTCCTAATTTTGCTTTGCTGGCAGTTAGCTCATGCTTGCAGTTACTGTAAACAAGTGACTTAATTTTCGCATTGTCATGTGGTGGGATGGGCGGTCGTGAGACGCCGCCAAACTTCAAAATGCCTTTCCAAGAGGAAATCTTGGATGTCACGTGCGTGCAGCGTGCTCTGCTCCAGCAGCCAGGGTTGGGTTTCGTCTATAACCGTTTCTTTCGCAAATGACATGACGCATTTTCCTGGGTAGCACCGTGAATTCTTGCTAATGCCGCTTTTGTGCAAACTTAAAGCAGCTGCGCTTGAAATTTCAGCACCTATATTTGCTCTGCAGAATCCTTTACTCCTTGAAATTCGCCATCCAAGTATTACATGCCGCATATCATTCTACACACTCATAATCAGCCTGCTGGAAGACGAACTATAGAAGCTGAAAGCCTTGCTTTTTAGCCAAATATAAGGTTAGAACGTGTTGACGTCTGTGCTCGAAGCATACGTTCGACCATACACAGTCGGGCTCAAGGAGTGAGCGCGCAAACGTTAATCCGTTGTTTCAGATTTCGCCCATGGAAAAGGGGCTGACTACGCGGTCTTTGGGTAAAGCGTAAGGGGCAAAATATAAAGGCTTGACAGTTACCACTGACGCGGGCCGAATTGGGAGCGAGCGCGCGTTCTCCTTTGGAGTGAACGGCGGTCGCAGCGGCGGAGCGGTGGGGCAGTGGCGACACCACCGAGGTGCGGCGGGAGGCGGAAACAGACCCCATTGCGAAGGCCGTAAGAAAAGCGCGCGCTCTCCTCGAGACCGGCCGTGGGAGAGTCACGTGGTGCGCCCCGCCTGAGGCGAAGCCGTGGGAGGGTGCACCGCGGGAAAGCAAACAACAAGGGGAGGCTGAGGGGCCGTCCCCAAAAATGACAACAGCCGCTGTGCTCACTCATGCAGCCATGCTGCAAGTTATTCTGAGCCAACACTTGTTGAAGATCACAGCAGCTCGCAGCATTAACCATCAAAATATTGGAGAAAATGATATGATCAGGTGCTGCTTTTTGTAGTGAGAGCTACACTACGCCACCTCTTCGACCCTTCATCGTGGCACCACTTGAGCTCCGTGGCGGCAACGTTGGTCACGTGGTTGGTCACGTGGGTTTATCACGTTGTGCGGCCGTTGGTCACGTGGTGCGGAGCAGCTGCTGCTGCCGGCGGCGCGCCGCGCAACAGCTGCAACTGCTGTGCGCATGCGCCGTGTCAACTGGGACGAAGACGAAGAAGGAATGCCCAGCGAAACGGAGCGGCGAAAGACATGAATAGAAATTCGACTGAACAAGTTCCAATCGGCCAGCTGTAGCTATAGCGTCACTCCAGGTTCAATCAGAGCTAAACACAGCCATATTTTATTTAAAGCGCATTTCGAATAATAGCCGGCGAGAAACGTTGCAGTTATTTTGTGCGTACGTGCAAGAAGCCCTCTAGAAAGGCAAACATTGCTAGTCAAATGTGTACGGTCTCTCTGCGCACAGCCGGCTGGGAATGTGGGCTTCCGCGCCAGCGACAGTAGTAGTATTAGTAGTGGATTGGGATTTAAAAAACAAAAAGTGAAGGAAAATAACGTGACGGCCGCGGCAATTGCTATCTAATATCTTAGGCATCTTAGCTGCAGCCGGCGCAGATTAAATGGAAAAGGAGAGGATAGAGAGAAGCAGTATAGAGGAGAGCGATAGAAACAAAGGATAGGGGAGGGACACTATTTGCAAAATACAAAAAGCCATGAAGTTCGCACCGCTCGCGCGCTATAGTCCAGGCTCTGTTCGAAAATAAGTGCGCGCGAGAGGCCACTGTGCACTGTTATTTACACAAAAGAAATAAACTGTATATACACAGCCGCGCGAGCGTAGCGTCCTGTCTCGAACTAATCGCGCGCGCGGCACACTGCACGAGCGGCCGGGGTGGGGCGCCTGGTCGCGTATTGTCCGAGGTGGCGCCCACGGAGCGTTCATGTCCCGCGTGCACTACCTGGTGAAGAGCAAGCGGGAAGTCAAGCCCGCCATCTCGATGAACGAACAGGGCTTCACCATTGTTCTGTCACGGGTGCGAGGCCACAGGAGCGCCTCGAGACTGTCCGGGAAGGTTCCCAGCGCCCTGTAGGCCGCGACCATCTCGCGACGCGGCACTGCGGGAGCGGTGCAGCGAAGGAGCATGTGCTCCAATGTTTCCACTGCACCGCAGTCACCGCACGCGTCGCTCGACGAAAGTCCGTGGCGCACCCGTATGACACCGACGACGACGGCGCCGCGAACCTGAAGAGCGAGCTAGTAAGCGCTAACGCTCTAAAGATAACTGTGAACGAAAGACGATCGATGGAGAAAAGGCACAGACACAGCGATGTGTGTGACTTTTCGTTATGCAATTCGTTGCACTGTTATTTTAATGCAACATCACTACCTCACGGGGTGAAACCTAACCAATAATCTTGTGCATTACCTTGAGGGTGCAGAAATAATATAAATATTGCCGCGACTGGGTTTCGAACCCGCGGCGGTGCGAACAGATCAGCTTCGCTGACCACTGCATGAGAGCACTAGGCTACCGCCGTAACCGATCACGCCTCGTGCTAGACTGCAACACACTATCGCACAGTGCACTACAAATCGCGGTCTTTTCAACTTCCATATGCGGCGCGAACACATCAGATTAGCTTAACTAATATCGTCGCCAGACGTGCCGACGAACCGGAAAAAAAAAGCAATCATGATCCAACCAGGCTTAACATATGCTTTCAGATGCCTAACTCGGTTTAACTACGTTAAAACCCAGCAACTTTTGTGTACTACCAACACTGCGATACTATTTACTGATGTCAAATAAGAGATAGCACATGAAGAATTCTTGTATATATTGCAGCATGTTTATTTGAAGTTTTAGACGGGGAATTTAGCTCAGAATTACGTAACGGCTGAATGTGCAGAAATCTTATAGCTCAAGTGATTGCTACTAATTCAACCCACACCTTTAATTTTGAAAAAATGTTCTGCCCTGTTGGGACAAATAATGTGCACTAATTACGGTGGGGGGATTCGTATCATCAGTCAGCCTATTTTGTATTTCTTTGCTCTTCTAAGCTTTCATGCTGCACGTGTGCATAGTCTCAAGTTCATTTGTAAATTTTTTAGTGCACCCTGCCACTTTTTTTTTTGCAGTATGTACAACTAACTGACTTGAAGTTCTCAACACTTGGTGCTTCAGTATCTCGAATGTTCGCTTCTAAGCTGCATCCAGAAATAAACGATCTTTCTCTGGGTTAGGGCAAGGTGCTTTCTGTTTTGAAGTAGTAATTTTTTTTCTACAATTTTTAATTTTTCTGTACGAAATGTAACTCAAAAAAGCCTATTATTCACTAAATGCCGCGTGTGCAGTGTTTTTGTTTCTTTAAGGAGTGAATAAAATCCGATTTCTCTTTTTTGTACTTAGGTGATAGGTTTGACCCTCTATTCGAGGAACACGAACTTCCGCGGCCATCTGTTGCGATTTCTCAATTTAAGGCTCAACAGATGGCTAACGAGGGGCGAGCAAGCGTCAACACCTGATGAGCGACAAATTCCACAGTGCATGCTATGATTTCACACCAGAGGCGCAATCTTATTAGGCCAAAAAATCACCTCCTGACGATTTTTTCAGTTTCTTCTTGCCGTCACCTGCAGCGCGTGTGATTAGAGCGCTAATAACAATGCGCTGTGCTTCATAGGGGAGTCAAAAACGACCATCACAACACTGCTTAACCAAAAGCTGATATCCAAGGTGTTCATAGTTTATAATTCTGCCCTTCCCTCCAGCGCGTACGTCTAGAGAGTTTCCAGTCCCGTTGCTGTTCTCTTGAAGAGGAAATATGGAAAAATTAAAAATGTAAAATTGTTAACTGTCTGGTTTAACGTCCCGGAGCGTCACATGGGCTGTGGGGAGGAGGGCTGGGGATTAATTTCGACTACCTGAGGATTTTTAACGTGCACTGACATCGCACAGCACACGAGCGCCAATGCGTTTCGCCTCAATCGAAACTCGGCCGGAGTGGCTAGGCTTGAACATTTGTCTTCTGGTTCAGTATCCGGGCACCCGAACCACTGAGCAACCGGAGCGAGTAAGAAAGAGGAAATGAAAGCGTGTGGGTTCGCAAATTATCCTCAGAACGGCCCCTATCAGTTCATTGCACGGATAGAAGCGACGCTGCCTGGAGAGCAGACTGCAAAAAACCAGTAGATGAGATGAAGCTAGTTAGAGCAGAGTTGCGCCGCAGCCACCTTCTTGTAAGCGATGAGGGTGGCTGCGGCCAATTCCACGTACTCCAGGCACTCCTGAGCGCTTGTCCTCAGTCGCCACAGTAACTGAGCGCTATCTAGCCGGTGTTATGCGAAAGCTTTCAACTGGGACAATCACTACGTCGCAACATTGGTGACAACGGTGGGATGCCTAGGTAAAGCAGTGATGGCAGCATAAATTATGGTGAGGCATAAAAAAAAGAAAAAAAAAGAGAGCCTCTGCCTGCGCCACAAGTATCAGCAGTGGGATGTGTAGGTAGAGCAGTGTTGGGATCAACCGGCTGCAGTTACGTGGACGGCGAAGTGCCTAAAATTTTCTCCTCAATTCGCCAGTCTCCTCTAGCACGTTATCGTAGTCTACAGAAGGGCTGCGTGAGGCATAGGAGAGAGCTTTGACTGTTTCGAGGCTAGATGGAGGGCATTGAAACCAAGGCTGATGCTGAGTGAGTAAACAAGGCTGTGCTAGAAATAATATCTTGGTGTGGTCAGGCTAGAACCCGGATAGCACTGAATGGTAGGCGAATTCTGAGAAAGGGCAAAAGGCAAAAGACTTGAGCGATGTAAAGGCTTACAGTCAGGAATTCATCGAAATCTGTGAGCAGTTGTGTATTTTTCGGGACCCTGCAAACAAGAAGAGTACTGCGATCCTTGGAGTTAGGGCAGGCGGGGGACGTAACGGCTGAGGACGCCATTAAGGCCAGGGCTGTTATCAAAGAACGCCACAAGAGCCAGGAAGTGGAAAGGCTGAAAGCCGAAAAGAAAACGAGAACCCGCGAGCACGGAGAGACAAAGAAAAAGTAACGATGTGAGTGCGCAGAGGCTGATTAAAAGAAACGCTTTGAGCACGAAGGAGCAGGACAGGAGTGTCGCGAGATCAGAGTAAACAAGAGAAAAATTAAATAATTTGGCATCCGGCAAATCCCTCAATCACCTAGCAGCCTAGCTTTAATGGCGGTCCAGACTGACTGCCAAAGCATCCGAGACCTACCTCTGTCGTTCGTCATCGGCGAGCACATGACAGAATATATCTCGCAAAATTGAAGCATGTTTGTGAGACATTAAGCGTGTTTTCTTGGCGCAGACTTAGTTCTCCTTCCCGGGTAAGCATCTGGGGTAATAACGCGCTTGTCATAGGAAGCATTTTAGATTTACGACGAGGTCAAGGGTGCTCAGTTGAGAAAAATAAAGATGCCACCGCAAGCTTTCCGGGAAACGTTCTGGTGCGCAGAACAGAAGGTTGCTTTCGCAGCAGTTCAGGAAACCGACGGGAACATCTGGCTACTGTAGTCATATATGCAAGAGATATCCCTGAACCGTAAGATATGCAGGACGTGGACTCAGCAGCAAATATGGACATTGTCTACCCCTCTATCGTCCCTCTTTCGTTTCACCGAATGATTTTACTCGGGGATGCGCTTGCATCAGGCAATTTGCTGAGCATCAAAGTGTATGTCTGCCGATCACAAAGCTGAGCATCGAAGGAAATTTTCGTAATATCAGCAAAAAGCTGCGACGTCTACCCCTTCCCCCGAATTTTCTGTACCTCGTCTCCAATCTAGCTCATAGTAGCCACTAAAATATGAAGACAAATCGTTTCTTGCTGGTGCGACATGCATAGCCCTTACGCAGTCTCAAGCGCAGAAGGTCTCACGGGAATGCTTAGGAGACGGAAATGCCACTCGAAAAATCCGACAGACAACTTTGCTTGGAAAGGGAGTCGGCCGATCATCAGATTTAAAACTCTTGGGGAAGTGCTGAAACGGTTGGTGACAGTACCTAGAGTAGTTTCAATGGCAGTGGTGACGAGATCGCAACAGTGTCACTGTTCAACGAGGCGAACTTCACACTGACTCTAATTTCTGACAGTTGGCATGAGCCAAACAATGTTTATCAGGCAACGCTCATTCGGGAACAGGTAGCGGACAGCTCGATAAAAGCTTTGATCGATAGCGTAAAACTGGGGATGAAGAAAAAAGTTTTCATTTAATCAGCAATCCGGCTCGTATCGCAGTTACCCTGACCGCCGAGACCCTAAGTAATAACCGATTTTGAATGGCCAAAAGTATCGCCGCCAGCTATTGGTCTTCGGCCCCGAAAACGCGTCGGCTGAGAGATGACCAAAGCTAGGCTTGCCCAAGATTACAACAGAACTATTTGTTTAAATGACATTAAAGACATCATCTGCTCTTGCAACACATGCCACAGAGTACGCGAGTGTACTGGCAAGTGGAAGATGCGTATCAAGTTGTTTGCAGTCATAATTGAACGTTTTCGCTGGCTTATAGTCGACCTTGTAGGGCCACTGCCTGAGTCCAAAAACGGTTTTCGGTACGTTCTGACTATCCTGTGTGTTGCAAGTAAGTTTCTAAAAGCGGTGCCACATTGCAGTGGCAGTGCACGTTAATAATCCACCAGGTGGTCGAAACTATTCCCCTCCTACTAACACGCACCTCGTCGGCTAGCTCGGGCTGAGTCGACCTACCACTTAGGGCAGAAGGGCAGAGTTGACTGGACTCGGCACCTCGACTCTCAGAGCCGACCTGGCTGCGTTTACATGAACCCAGTAACCGGATTCCTACCCAACAACTCTACTGAACCCGACCATGTCGTGTTCATGTAAACGTCGGTATACAGGAAATCGCAATGATGGCTACTTCACCCTTGAAATGTGAAATGTGAATACGTTTATGCTCATTGACATCTTTGCTGAAAATATTTTAACGATAAATTTCACGCTCATTCGCCTGTGTATGACGAGCCAACTTAATTTTTCGGAAACCTATTATTTAAAGATTCTCCACATAAATGAATTAAAGTGAATGCAGCTCTTATATCATTCCTTTTGGTTTAGTTTAGTTTAGATTAGATCAGCTTAGCTTAGCTTAGTTAACTTTAGCTTGGTTTAGTTTAGTTGAGAGCAAATGCCCGTGACATACTGCGATATTCTTTATTTATAGTGCTGCACAACCTTACAATTGCGTGCTTTGAAACAACAGTAGTATATAAGATATAATCTTCAAGCGAGAGAGCGGCTATATGGAAGAATATAAGGATCACTTGTTGGAAAAGAACAGTCTTGCATATTCATGCCGCGAACAGTTCCGTAAAACCCTGGTGATGCGGCCCACAATCGTTTCATTCTGAGACAAGAGTTCGTTATTATGTGCCCAAATATTCGCTTATTCTGCATCATCCGGCTGCAGTGTACGAGCCTATAATGTCCGACAATCCCCATGTCTATAATAACGACCACCATCATAGCCAGGGTCGCAAAAGCATGGAGCAAGGCATACTTCTGCAAGTCAACTTTTTTCGCCAGGTTTGTCTTCGTAGCGCGTCTGGTAAATAAGGGAAACCAATGAGAGAAAATATGAGAGCAAATGAAGAGGCATCCACAAACATACTAAGAGAAAAACCCCTCTGTAAAGCGAATTTCAGCGAGAGCTAAATAATGCCAGTAAAGAGGATGACATGTTCGCAGCACATCACGTCTGTCAAAGAGAGGAAATAAAAATCGGCATTTCCTGGATACACCACAACCACATCACCTCGTGGACTGAAATTGCCTTACAGAGTTGTAACCGTTCTGTGAGGTTTATTAAGATCTTGACCCTAAAAGCGGGGGCGCGGCTGCGATAGAAACCCTATAAAGTGAATTCAAGAAAATAGGAAAGATATAAAAAGTAAGAAGATACACCTAAACTTCAAACACGATATAAGAGTATATACAAGGGCAGACAAAAACCATCACAAAAGCAGTGACGAATAAATAAAAAATTCGCGGGTGGTGAATGCAATTGATACCTAAAATAATTCGTTCGCATGCGGGCTCGGATTTCGTGAACGCTATCAAACCATTGAGGTCAGCAGGCGGTGGCCTATGCTGATGGCTTCGTCGAATGTTGCAGCAACCGGGAACACGCTTAACCCGACAGGACTTCCTAGCAAAGATTGAAATTCATCTTCAATAATGGTTGGTATGGCGGTTCCGTTTATCTCAAAGACTGTTGGCCTGGTTACCAAAGGCGTCCTACCGGTGAGATGCAGAGTGCAATCCTACAGACAGAATAGAACTAGCAGAGCTATCGAAGTTAATAAATAAGCGCAAGGTAGCCGACATCAGGAAGTTTAATATGGAGAGAATCGAGGATGCTCTAAATAACGCAGGTAGCCTAAAACCGATGAAGAGAAAACTAGGCATAGGTAAAACCCAGATGTAGGCGTTAAGAGACAAGGAGGGCAATGTCATTAGCAATAAGGATAAGATAGTTTAAGTAGCCAAAGAGTTCTACACAAATCTATACAGTAGCCATTGCAATCAGAATGTTAATGATAGAGAGAGTAGCGCACAGCAATGCGTTATCTCACCAGTAATGAAACAGGAAGTAAAGAAAGCCTTAGGAGCAATGCAAAACGGGAAAATCAGCTTGTGAGGAGCAGGTAACAGCTGTCCTGTTGAAGGACGGAGGGGAGATTGTGCTAGAAAAACTAGCCATCCTGTATACGCAATGCCTTATGACCTCCACCATACCAGAAGCTTGGAAGGACGCAAACATAATCTGAATTCTTAAGAAAGGAGACGCCAAGGAATTAAAAATTACAGACCGATCAACTGTAGCTGTAGCTGTAGGGTGTAGAAGAGCCTTATGTGAGAATTCTGGAAGATATATATATATAGGATCTTCACAGCCACCATAGTCCTCCACAAAGTCAACAATAAAATTTCACTTAGGAAGGCCGTCAGGCAAGAGGACACGATCTCGCCAATGTCACCGCCTGTTTACAGGAGGGAATGCGAGGCCTGAATTGAGAACAGTTGGAGATACCTAAATGACATTGCCTTGCTGAGTCACTTGGGAGATGAACTGCAAATCATGATCACTGAGTTGTACAGACAGAGCAGAACGGTGAGCCTAAAAATTAATATGCAGAAAACCAAAGTAATGTTCAACAGTCTAGCAAGAGAACAGCAGTTCACAGATGGAAGCGAGGTGCTAGAAGTGGTAAAGGAATATCTCTACTAAGGGCTGGTAGTGACAGCTGATCCGGATCATGAGAGGGAAATAACTAGAAGGATAAGAATAGGATGCAGCGCATATGGCAGGTTCTCTCAGGTCATGAATGGCAGCTTAACAATATCCCTCAAGAGAAAAGCGTACAACAGTTTCATCTTACCGGTACTCACCTACGGGGCAGAAACGTGGAGGCTAACGAAAAGGGTTCAGCTTAAGCTAAGGACAACGCAACGAGCCATGGAAAGAAAAATGATAGGTGTAACGTTAAAAGACCGGAAACGGCCAGAGTGAGTGAGGGAACAAACGCGTGTTAATGACATCCTAGTCGAAATCAAGAGGAAGAAATGGGCTTGGGCCTGGCATGTGCTGCGCAGGCAAGATAACCGCTGGTCCTTAAGGGTAACAGATTGGATTCCAAAAGAAGGCAAGCGTAGCAGGGGGCGGCAGAAGGTTAGGTGGGCGGATGAGATGAGTGGGGGCATAGGGTGGGCGCAGCTGGCAAAGGACAGCGTTAATTGGAGACACATGCGAGAGGTCTTCGTTCTGTAGTTGGTGTAGTCAGGCTGATGATGATGATGATGATAAGGATGATGATGATGATAATGATGATGATGAAGTGTTCACGAAGTGAATTCATTCGCTCCAATGACAATTTCAGTTCTTTGTTGTCCTGCTGCGGCAGTTCAAATCTCCCGCCATTCCGTGACATTTTCCAAGCTCGCCATATGGTGCTTCCTTGCACCTTTTTGGCTGGCCCAAGTGCCCCTGTGCTGTTGCGTTTGGAAGCATATTAAAGTGGGTGAATACGACGAAATCCAAATCCAAGTGCTAGAGGCTGCCAGTTTAGCATGGTGTGCGGAAGTTGAGTTGAGGTGTTGAATGCTATAGGTGGGGTTAGCCTTGGTTTATCTGCCGGCAATTGCTCCACCGTAGCGTCCCTTCTATATTAACAATGTCCTAAAGCCTGTCGCATCTACCCCGCTATGCGCACAGTGTCTTATAATAGCACACATTCTCTCCCGCAGTCACCATCTACGCACACAATCAATCCACACAGTCCACATCACAGTCCACTCCAGAAGTCACAATCTATGCACATATTCAGTCACAGTAGAACATAGGCCATTGTAGTGCCACAATCCATACACACATTCACTCACAGTATAACGTAGTCCCCTCCGGAAGACACCATCTACGCACACATTCAATCACAGTAGGCCATAGTCTGTTCCTGCTCTCACCATTTAGAAACAAGATCCGTGTCCTGCAGAAATGTTAAAAGAAGGCGTGCAGCCTCCCTTCTGCATGTCTGGTTTCCACTCTGGTAAACAATGTCCTGAGCTGTACTGTAACGGGTTCCTGTCTTCTAGAAGGAAGCGACCATCATATACCTTTCCGCGTTGTACTCTGGTCAGTACATAATATATTGTTCGATATCCCCGCACACACCACATAAAGAACAGAACAGAGACGATACTATGCCCGTCTTATGCATCCAGGCAGGAGTGCGAGTAGACGCCGTGCAAATTAGATGTAGTAGAGTCGCCTGA
The DNA here is from genome assembly GCA_030143305.2 of Amblyomma americanum. NCBI lineage: Eukaryota > Metazoa > Arthropoda > Arachnida > Ixodida > Ixodidae > Amblyomma > Amblyomma americanum. Next base: position 11,800 of record JARKHS020025708.1, on the reverse strand, counting down.
GATCTTCTCAGTCCCTTGGTCACACATGGCTTTTGGGGCGCACTCCACAGGATACTGAAATGATCGAGCACCGTTTTCCTGTAGACTTTTCCCATCCCGAGGTAATTTTTGATGGAATCCTTGAGAGAGCTTTATGGACGAGATTGTCTGCCACCTCATTACCGTTGACTCCTATGTGAGAGGGCACCCATTGGCAATATAGAGTAAAGCCTCTGCTTTGCAGATTCTGCACCAAGCGCAGATAGCTTGTAGACAAGGCGTCAGTAGGATATCTGCACTCTATATCCTCTGAAGGGCAGATATTGAATCAGGATGACAACAGGTTGAGCCGGACAAGACCCTAACGTCGGTAAAGCCGCCTAAATAGCAACACTTTCAGCCTTTGTGGAGGACACGGTAGCAGTAAAGCGTACGGACCACTTACAGTCCCAAGAAGGTGTGATGACCCCCATAATGCGCAGGTCCACACGGGACGGAGAGGCAAAGAGACACCGTATGGCTCAGTTTAAACAAACAGGTATATTCAATAATTACACATGATTAAGATTATACATCAGAGGCTGGGGCGTCCGAGCTTACGTGCCGACGACTCCATGGGGGCGATGGAGTGGCTCCGGAGTTGGGCTCGAGCGGTTGCTGGCAGAAGCTGCACGCCGACGGGCTTCGGCGCTGAAGGCCCTCTTGGCAGACGATGTCGTCCTGAGCGTGCTTGCAGTAGAATTTCAATAGTCGTCCGTTTCTTCGAGGATGGTTCACAAACCCTTCCTCTAGTGTCGTTCGGCTTGGAAGATGAACAGGAGGCGAGCTTGTAGATGATGACAGCAGAGCATAATTTTACAACAGAACAAACTTTGCACTACTTTACTCATCGACCGGGCAGGTTAGTGCCTAAGTAGCATCACATTACATGCTAAGCATGGAGCCCCAGCTCAGACTGGACTGCATCCGTTTACATGTGCTTTTAAGCACTTGATTAACAAAGGACTAAGGGCGGTCATTTCCAGTGGCCCGCCCAAAGCATCAATTCTCCAATCCAAAATAACATGCGAGATGGGGACCACCCCTTTGGGTTGGGCTTAGCCTCGAACCCAGAGTCTGTTAACAATACAAACTAAATAAACAACAAAAACGCCACCACTCTCTCTCAAGTGAGAGTATACACAGGCTCTCTCTTCGGAGCTAATTCACTAGAGCCTGTCTTTCCACATTCTTGGCGAGTAGTGCCTGTCCGCCATGACAGGTGTCCGTCGCGGCCCTTCTGGGAAGCTGTGGGTGCCTTCCCGGCGATAGCCCACGACAAAGGGGGGGGGGAGGGAAAGAATGTCGTCTTCGCGGTTTCGCATAGCGTTGGCTGTGGTACGGCGCGCTCTGGCCCGCTGACAGCTCCCTTGTCCTGGAATGTAACCGGAAATTGGGGAGGATAAAGCCTGTTTCCCCGGGGCGGCGGCGGGACCGGTTTTTCTGGTCGTCACTCAAAGAGCATGGCTGGGTAATTGATGATGCCGTTGTCACGGGTCTCCGTCTACGCCGCGCCGTCGAACGTGGATCCTCGTAGCACACACGGAATGTCACACTCGCTCACCCTCCAGAAGAATGTTCTCCGAACATTTGAGTCCACGCAGCTCCCCTTGTCTTTCTGAATCGCCTCGCACAGTGCGTCCGACAAAACACTTTTCGCTGCACTCAACACCACTGCACAACACCATATGCCTCCGCTGTCAATACTGGCGTCTCCAGGGGCAGCACTGATCTTCTTTTACAGATAAACATGAAACTCAGCACCCAAGCCTCTCCTTTCTAGTCCAAACTGGACGAAATAAATTTACCACAGTTACAAAGGAGCTCCCACTTCTAGCACGATCACGGCACAGACAAAAATATAGATAACGAAAGGAAGTAGGGCAGGTTCTGCATGCGCTCCGCATGCTCTCCTGTGCAGGTGTTACTTAATGACAGAAAGGTTTAACTACCAACTCCGATAACTTAACACATAAACACATAGCAATGTTATGAGCTGCGGCATTACACAATTCTAACCAGTTCACAACTCCGCTCTGTTTACGCCATTAGTCCGACTTAGCTTTCCGATTTCGCAGCGGATATCGGCCTTCATGAGTCATACTAAGTAAGTCTGTGCCCCTTTGTCTGCTTTGGGACTCGCGAGGGCTCGTGGCAGGAGCCTCTCCTGGCGTTATCTGCGCGGCAACCTCGCGCGCTTCTTCTTCTAGCAATGCATGAAGTAAATCCGGTGGCATTCCGGTCGTCACCTCGGGCGCCTGCCGAACAAATGCAGGAGAGGGCGTTTCTTGCGAACTATCTGCGCGCTCCGCTTCACTTCTGTCCCCATCAAAATCCGCGCTTTCCCTTTCCTCATTTCGTGAATACTGAACCGGTGCCGACTTGAGGCGATTTGCGTGTATCCTTATCAAACGCCGGTTCACGTCTCGGACTCTGAAGTTTACCGGAGAAAGCTTCTCGACAACCTCGCACGGTCCTCTCCACTTCGTCTGGAACTTACGAGCTAGCCCAATCTGCCTTTGGCAGTTTTCAATGTACACGCTGTCCCCCACATTAAACGCCGCGTCTCTAGCACTGCGATCGTGCACCTCCTTCCTGCGCTTCGCCGCTTTCTTTAAGGCCTCCTTTGCGATGTCCCTCGCCACTTGCAAGCGCGATTCTAGCTCCACCTTATAGTCGTCCAGTGAAGCGTATGGGACACGACGGGGGCCCTCTGGCACTTCACTAGGCTGGTCCGGGTCTCGGCCGTAGAGAAGAAAGAATGGCGATTCGCCCGTGCTCTCGTGTGCTGCGGAATTGTAGGCAAACATTGCATACGGGAGCCACAAATCCCAGTCCCGCTGGTCGCGCGAAACAAAATGCGACAGGAACCCGGCCACGGTTTGGTTCAGTCGCTCCACCGCGCCGTTGCAAGCCGGATGGTACGGTGTTGTCTGCTTCTTAGCGATCTTAAGCAGCTCGCAAACTCTCCTCATTAGCTGCGACACGAAGTTCGTTCCCCGATCTGTCAAGAGTTGCCTCGGGGGTCCATGTCGGAGCACGATCTGTTCGACAAATGCTCTTGCAACCGTGTCTGCCTTCTGATCTGAGAGTGCTACCGCTTCCGCGTATTTTGAAAGGTGATCGACAAATACTAAAATGTACTTGTTTCCGGAAGTGGTCGTGGGCAATGGGCCCATTATGTCCATACCTGTCCGCTCGAAGGGAGCCGAAACCTCAGGGAACGGCTGAATTGGAGCTGGTCTTCGTCCCTTGGGTGTTTTTCTTTCGAGACAGGAATGACACTTCGCACAGTAGTCTCTAACATCCTGTCGCATGCCACTCCAAAAGTACAAACGCTCCACACGCCTGCGTGTCTTCGCTACGCCAAAATGACCGGCGCATGGCGCATCGTGAAACGCGCGAAGAACCCTTTCTGTCCACGACCGAGGTATGACGACTCTCTCCCAAGCGGTTTTCTCTGGTCTCCCTTTCCTGGTTTGCCTCGTGCGTCGACACAGGGTGCCGTCTTTGCCAATGAAATAACCTAGCTGTTCGGGGTGAGACGGTGCGCCCTCTAAGCTTTCGATTATTCGCTTCAGGTCAGGATCTTTGCACTGCTCTGTGCGTAATTCGGCGGGGTCGACTACGGGGACAAACTCATCTATAGCTGCCACGGCAGCTGTGCGGCTGAGTGCATCAGCATTCAGATGTGTCTTTCCTGACTTGTGCTCAACTTCAAAGCAGTATTCCTGCAGGTGTAGATTCCATCTAGCGAGTCGCGAGCTAGGGTCCCTAACACTCATCACCCATTTCAGAGGATGGCAGTCTGTGACTAGCTTGAATTTGCGGCCGTAAAGGTAGCATCTGAAGTGCTTTACTGCCCAGACAACGGCGAGGCACTCCCTTTCCGTAGCTCCGTACTTTTGCTCTGTGGGGCTCAGCTGTCGGCTAGCAAAAGCAACGGGATGTTCTTTGCCCTCGATAACCTGAGATAGCACGGCACCCACTGCGAACTTTGACGCATCTGTGGCCATAACGAAGGGCAAATTAAAATCCGGGTGGCGCAACAGCGGTGCACTCATTAGCTTCCTTTTCAGGGCCCCAAAAGCATTCTCCGCGTTTTCGTCCCAGCGAAAGGCGACATTTTTGGCTGTTAAGGCGGTGAGCGGCTTAGCGAGCTTGGCGAACTCCTCTATGTGCCTTCGGTAGTAACCGATCAGGCCGAGAAACTGCCGGACCTGGCGGACGCTAGTCGGGGATGGAAAATCCGAGACACACCTTAGTTTCTCAGGGTCCGGTCGCACGCCGTCAGCTGAAACAACGTGCCCGAGGTATTTCACCTCGTTTTTGAGGAATTGGCACTTAGAGGGTTTCAGCTTGAGACCCGCTGCTCTTAGTCGCACCAAAACCTGCTCAATATCGCGCAAATGGTTATAAAAACTGTCACTGTATATGATAATGTCATCCATATACACGAAGCACAGCCTTCCCAGAAGACCTGCCAGGATAACATCAGCGGTTCTCTGCCAGACAGCAGGGCTGTTGGCCAGACACATCGGCATTCTTTTCCATTCATAGTGCCCTGAGGGCGTGTTGAATGCCGTTTTCTCGGCATCTGCCGGATCCATTGCTATCTGCCAGAATCCTGCCGCCATGTCCACTACCGTGAAGTACCTGGCAGAGCCCAGCTGAGAAAGCGTCTCCTGTATATTGGGGATGGGGTATAGATCGATGCGAGTTACGGCATTTAGTTTGCGGTAGTCCACTACCAATCGATACGAGCCATCTGGCTTTTCCACCAATAGTGCTGGTGCTCCCCAGGGTGACTTTGAGTGTTCGACAATGCCGCGATCAATCAGGTCCTGCACCTGCCGCTCCATCTCCTCACGTTGGGAGTAAGGAATCCTGTACGCACGCTGGTAAACGGGCGATGAAGTGCCGGTTTCTATCCTGTGCTTTATAACGCCACAGCAGCCCAAATCCAGGTTGGACGCGGCGAATACCTCCGAGTAGTCGTTCAGCAAACCAGCCAGAGCCTCCCTCTCCCTGGATTTTACGTGAGAAAGATCGAACGACACCTTTGGAGCAGCCGAAGGACTAGCATGCTCTACAGTTGCGAGTACCGTATCGGTGGGCTCACGTTGCTCTATCGCAGAGGTAAAGAAAGCCAATGTTTTGTTCTTGGGAAGGCTCAGTGGCTGCTGGCTACAGTTAACCACCCGTAGGGGCACTCTGTGGGCGTCATTAACTGTCACGAGGCACGCGGCTGCCTTCAGGCCATTGCTGAGAGAGTCGACCGGCTCAAGCACTCCCACGGCGCCGCTCTCTACATCTGAAGGCACAAACGCGTACAAAATGTGCTCCGACCAAGGAAGGACGACCGCCTCCTCGACCAGCCGGACGGCAACCCGCGAATATACCTTCTCCAATGATCCCACTGTTTGACGGGTGTCAATATCGGTAATGCGAATCTCAGCCCCTCTCCTGTTCAAAAACGGAACTTTTGAGCCGCCCGCATTAACCTCTTCCTCAGAGAATGAGACTACTACCTTCCCTTTTCTCAAAAAATCCTGCCCTAATATACCTGACACTCCGTTTGGCAGAGACACCGTGTCCGGGCATACGTAGCAGGGGTGCTCCAATGCAATTCCGCCGAGAGAGAAGTGTAACCGGTAGAGTCCACTTATGCCAAGAGGATCCCCCGTTATGCCTACAAATTTGGTTGCCATACCACCAGACGCTTCCAACACCTCGCGGTCCCCCTTCCTTCGAAGCGTGTTAAAACTGCTCTCCTTAAGCAATGTCACCTTTGACCCCGTATCTATCAACAATTCCATACAACAACCATTTAACTTGCAACGCACAACAGGGCATGCCTCGTCGGCCACACAAACTACCACCACCTCATCATCTACTGCTCCCTCCCCACGCTCCTCAGGCTGGGGAGGACTAACTAGTTTTTTGACTCGGTATCTGGAGCCCCACTGTAGGCTTGCTTAGGGCGTGTCTCGCCTGCTTCTCTTTGTGGCTCCCCACGGCGCACGTTTTGGCAGAACCTGGCGATGTGTCCGCGACCCTGGCAAGCGAAGCATACGATTTCTTCAAAATCTCGCATACCGCGCCTGTAGCTTTGTGGCGGTCTCCGGTTTCCAGCGAATGGGCGCTGTTGAGCGCGCGCTTCAACCTGGCATTCTACCTGCTGAGATAGCAGCTGTTCTAAGCGATCTAACCGCACTGTCAAGAGAGCAACCTCAGGGTTGAGCACCGCTCTCTCTATGACGCGTACTCTCGCTGCGGCTGTCGTTAACGCCTCATTTTGTTCCTCATCCAATGCGGCCTCCACGGCTTGGTCGAAATTGCTCGGCTTGCGCGAGAGCACGAACCGGCGCACGGGGTCTTGCAGACCAGCCACGAACAAAGCGGTCATTTCCTCTTTAAGTATATCCTCCGCGTATTTCTTCTTAAGCTGGTCTCCTTTTTCCTCCCTGCTTAACGTATCGCGCGCTAAGCGCTGAAGCCGCGACGCAAACGTTCGCACGTCCTCCCCTACCATCTGTCCGGCGTCACGGAACCTCTGTACTCGCACGTGACGTGGTTCAGTGTCAAAATGCTCAAACGCGAGCTTCTTAAATTCCGCAAATGATTTTGTGGATTTTACTTTTTCGTCTCGCCATGCAAAATCATGAGCAGCTCCTGCCATCTTACACCTCGCCATTCCCAGCATTTGAGCATCGGACCATCCCCCCATTTTCCCAATCTCTTCTAGCATGGAAAAGAAATCGCAGATTGGAACCCCTGTCTTATCTCCCGTAAACGTCGGAATGACGCTTCCTAATGCCAGCATGCTTGCTCCGAGCGACGGCTGTGGAGTGGGAGCTCCCTCAGATACAGTCATTTTTTTTTTCAAGCCCTCCAGTGCCTCAAGCCTCTCAAATGGGGGTAAAAGTCCCACAATCAGTCCCGTGATTCCCTTTTGATTACAATTTTGAAGTCATGAATGTCACAGCATTCAGAGGACATTTGCTTTTGAGACCCCACTTCTGACACCAGTGTGATGACCCCCATAATGCGCAGGTCCACACGGGACGGAGAGGCAAAGAGACACCGTATGGCTCAGTTTAAACAAACAGGTATATTCAATAATTACACATGATTAAGATTATACATCAGAGGCTGGGGCGTCCGAGCTTACGTGCCGACGACTTCATGGGGGCGATGGAGTTGGGCTCGAGCGGTTGCTGGCAGAAGCTGCACGCCGACGGGCTTCGGCGCTGAAGGCCCTCTTGGCAGACGATGTCGTCCTGAGCGTGCTTGCAGTAGAATTTCAATACTCGTCCGTTTCTTCGAGGATGGTTCACAAACCCTTCCTCTAGTGTCGTTCGGCTTGGAAGATGAACAGGAGGCGAGCTTGTAGATGATGACAGCAGAGCATAATTTTACAACAGAACAAACTTTGCACTACTTTACTCATCGACCGGGCAGGTTAGTGCCTAAGTAGCATCACATTACATGCTAAGCATGGAGCCCCAGCTCAGACTGGACTGCATCCGTTTACATGTGCTTTTAAGCACTTGATTAACAAAGGACTAAGGGCGGTCATTTCCAGTGGCCCGCCCAAAGCATCAATTCTCCAATCCAAAATAACATGCGAGATGGGGACCACCCCTTTGGGTTGGGCTTAGCCTCGAACCCAGAGTCTGTTAACAATACAAACTAAATAAACAACAAAAACGCCACCACTCTCTCTCAAGTGAGAGTATACACAGGCTCTCTCTTCGGAGCTAATTCACTAGAGCCTGTCTTTCCACATTCTTGGCGAGTAGTGCCTGTCCGCCATGACAGGTGTCCGTCGCGGCCCTTCTGGGAAGCTGTGGGTGCCTTCCCGGCGATAGCCCACGACAAAGGGGGGGGGGGAGGGAAAGAATGTCGTCTTCGCGGTTTCGCATAGCGTTGGCTGTGGTACGGCGCGCTCTGGCCCGCTGACAGCTCCCTTGTCCTGGAATGTAACCGGAAATTGGGGAGGATAAAGCCTGTTTCCCCGGGGCGGCGGCGGGACCGGTTTTTCTGGTCGTCACTCAAAGAGCATGGCTGGGTAATTGATGATGCCGTTGTCACGGGTCTCCGTCTACGCCGCGCCGTCGAACGTGGATCCTCGTAGCACACACGGAATGTCACAAAGGAATGTAAAAAGCCGCTCCGCTAGCTTGTTCGACCTTGTCCACAGAACCATCCGTGAAAATTTGAAGATGGCGGGCATACTCTGTTTCCAAATGTTGAAGTAAAAGCGAACGCGTTGCTGCCAAAGGAGAGCTGCGCTTTGCGCTCACATGGGGAATTGCGACCTTACAGTCGAGGGTCGGAAAAACCAGAGGGGTTTCAACCGTTTCATTTACCTTCGGACATTAAGGCCTAAACAACTAAGAGCATTGAGTGCCAAGTAAGCCTTCGACTCATATCTCTTGCCCAGCCGCTGGAGACGGAATCCCCCAACTACCGTCTCTCCTAGGAGGCCAAGATGCATTAGTAGTCTCTGAGAATCGATAAGGCTAAAAGGTTTCGATACAGACTCATGAATTACTGCCTTATTCGCAGCCGCCTGAGGAAATCCAATAGCTCTTCTTAGGCCCTTTCTGTGGACAACTTCAAGACGTTCGAGTTGTGATGCCGAGGGGGAAATTTAAGGTACTACTATGCAGACGGTGTGTCCAAGCAGCCTGGCAGAAGTTCACCAGAAACACGAAATTAAAGGTAATCGATACATTATGCGACTGACCACCAGCGCTTCATGAAGTTTGACCATTGAATGAGGATGGTTTCCCCAGTGCTCACGTGCAGTTCTACGGATCACATTGAGACGCGAAGATATAGATGAAATAATCGCGTCTACAGCTTTTCGCCATTGTAGACGGGAGTCAATCCTGACGCCCAGGAAACGAGTGTAGATGAATTGACGGATTCAAGAGTGACCGAGGTCTATATTCAACCGCGCTTGACGTCCCCCTACACCTGGAAACACAACAAAGCCGGATTTTTCCACTGACAGAGACAATCCCATACCTTGAAGGTAAGCTTGAGCCGAAAGTAGAGCCTGTCGAGCTATCAGGGCTTGTGTTGGTAGCCAGTAATCTAAATACAGATGTCGTCCGCATATATTCACATACGCACTTGCCTGCAAATTTTTTTCAACGAATCAGGAAGGCCAGCAATTACGACGTTAAAGAGCGTGGGGGAAATAATACTTCCTTGTGGCACACCTCGTTCTAGAACCCTTTCGGTGCTTAACGTTCTGCCTAACCGTACACGAACCGCGCGATCAGTTATAAACTTGTAAATGAATCTTAGCATACGGCCCTGTATGCCCATGCCATGCAAACTGTTTAAAATTGAGCACTGAAGCACGTTGTCGTAAGCTTTCGCAACGTCAAAAAATGGCTAAGATGGAAAGGCCGAAAGCTCTCTGGAGTTCAATGTGACACACCAGGTCTAAGACGCTATCTTGGGCACTACGACCTCAGTGGAATCCTGTCATACATGTTGGCAGTGCCTTGCTGTCCTCAAGCCACCATGATAGGCGTTCATTTACCAGCTTCTTCATCAACTTAGCTACACAGGAGGTTAATGACATAGAGCGACACGAGGCAAGGTCTGTCATGTCTTTGCCAGGCTTCAGTACTGGAAATACATGTGCCACCTTCCATGACGGAGGAACATCGCCAGTTTCCCAAACTCAATTGATGAAGTTGAGGAGCTCATTCCTGAGTTGTAAGGGAAGATTATTCAGCATTTGATTGGTGATGCCGTCAGGACTCGGTGAACACCGGCGCCGCAGGCCACTGAGCGCAGCCTGAAGCTCATGAAGCGTGAACTGGACGTCCATGATAGACCTGGAGGAAGCAGGTGATGTATATGTATCTATTCCAGAATTAGCACGTACGAGTGCGTCTGCAAATTCCTCTGCCAAGCACGCAATAGGTTTTTCCTTGCGTATTGCAAGAGCTTCAAAAGGCTTCGAATGGCGAGATTCTCCAGCAAGGCTGCCAATAACTCGCCATATTCTCGTCATCGGTGAGAACACAGTCAAACTAGCGCAGAATGAGGCCCATTGTAACCTGTACAGCTTGTTCGTGTGCCGTCTAATGGCGGAATTCAGCCTACTGAAGGTCGTCTTCCGTTGCCTGTAGGCCTTCTTCCGCACGAGTTGGCGCTCCACCCTTCTCGCTGCGCAATGGTTCCCGAGTTTTAAATCCGGGGCCGGAAAATGTTCAGGTAACTTGACCGCTGTAGTTGCTGCTAGCTTACGAGAAATCAATTTTCCAACAACATCACCAGAAGCACGTTCTAAGTTCTCTCTGTACTTGTCCCAGTTGACCATATTGCTAATTTTAGTACCATGCATACGAAAGTCGGCACCAAGCACAACAATAGGGTAGTGATCACCTCCCATGCGGTCAGGCGCTGTTGGCCAACTCACGCGGACGCCGGGTAAATGCAGTGTCAGGTCTATAGCTGTCGCTGAGGCTGAAAGCCAGAAGAAAGTGGGGCTTCTGTCATTGACAACACACAGGTTCAAACTGCCAATAACGTCTACGAGTTTGAGTCCACCGGAATCCGTGTTCCTGTCACCCCAGACGGCATGATTGGCTTTGAAATCACCGCAGATACGAGGAGCTGGGCAGCGGTCGCAGAGCTGCTGTAGAAACAAATCCAGTGCTACCTTCTTCCGTGGGGACACGTGCACGGATGCAATAGAAAGGGTTCGAGAGCCGAGCTATATTCTCACAGCCGCTACCTCAATGTCATCCGTGCAAAGATCGGCAACGCTTAGAAAAACAAGTGGAATTTCTCTTCTTTTGTAAAGCGCGGCACTTCCTGCAGGAAATGACTTTATGCTGCAGTTTTCATGGACAACATATCCAGTGAAATATCTCCCGCTTGGCAGGCCAGCTTCTGACAGGGGTCAATACTGGAACACAAGTCTCTCTCAAGAATAGTTTTAGTTCAGCTAACCGACTTAATATCCCAGCGCAGTTCCACTGCAATATTAACGGCACTTTTCAGTGCATATGAGATCCCCAAGGTCTAACCCCATCCATATTAGATCGTTAAAAAGATAATTAGGGTGGTAATTACGGACACAAAAGAAAGCACCTGCTGTAGGAAGTACTTCAGGTTACCAGGTGCCATCGCTGGAACATGAGAACGCAGGGCCCCAAACAAAACATGAAGAAGGTCAGACATACCTTGATTTTTGAGCTCCTTATTTTGCGCAACGCACTCACGACATCGACAAAAGATGACGACAGGGACACACTCTTGGCCGCAGTAGCTGGTTTTTTTGTCACTTGTGCATATGAGGGTCCCCCTTGCCATCGAGACAGGCTGTGATCTGGTCGCTCAGGAACATGGACACCTTTTTCTGGAGGTCGGACAACCGACTGGCGCGCACTGGACCTTGGCTTCTTGCTGGACTCAGGTCTCTTAGGGACATTGTTGGGTAACGCAACAACATCAGACTCCGACACTGGGAACTCGTCTAATCCTGGGACAGGCGTCTCAGTCGGTGGGGTTTTGGGGCCAGCCGTAAAGGGTATTCGACGGTGCAGAGCGCTCACACGGAAGTGGCAACCTCCGAAACTCGCTGGATGATCACCACAGCAATTTGGCGCAAGCCAAATCTGCCTTGCAGGTTTTAAAGTCGAGGTCACCTCCGCACCGCTTACAGCGTCGATTCTTTGTGCAAACTTTGGCCACGTGCCCAAACCGTTGGCATCTAAAACACCGCGGAGGAGCTTCAGTGAAA